>LR749611.1:1537405-1661263 GCA_902729485.2 Mus minutoides | reverse complement strand
CCTTCCTTCTCAGCTGTCCTCTGACCTCCCCTTGCTCCACTACTGTTGTTTCAGACATGCAGACTTCCATGCTGGGAGGGAGCCTTGGCCAGGAGGAACCCCAGGATTTCCAGACTATTTACAAAATAAACTGAAATTGAACACAAGGTGAATGACCCAGAAAGTAACAACGTCTGCCAACCAGAGCAGACAAAGGCCACAAGGACCCTGCCTCTTTGATCTGCTCTCTGGGAAGTAGGACCCAGAAGCTGGGCCAGCGGACAGTGATGGATCCCAGGTCAGCCTTGATGGAATGCACATGGCCACTAGTGTTTATAGCCCAGCAGCCAGGAATCTTCTTTGAAAGCCAAACTCTGGACCATTTCTCTCTGTCTGCTTTAATTTCTAATACAAATATTTTGAGATAAAATCATTAATCCTATTTGCCTAGTTGGGGCTAGGTTGATGAAATAATCCCCATGTTCTGGCTAAGACAAGCAAATGGTCTCACTCATTGCTCCTTGTGCCATGCCTGGGTCTCATGGGACCAGAATAATTGACCATTTAGCCAGCATTAGGTCTAGTGGTACTCACTACACTGAGTACTAATGGTCCTCAGGGGCCTTTAGGAACCAACAAGAAGCCACGTCTACTACAGAGACAGGTGAATGCAAGCAGGTGACGGGAGCAAGGTGCACACTAGCCAGAGAAGGCCCCAGGTCCGGAGAGGGGTAATCCCCACAGTGTCTCCCCTTTTCTTAGATTCCTTCCTCAGGCTGAAAGGATGGTTTCTTGGCACACTGCAGAACCCAACACCTACCCTTCTGCAAAGCTGGGGCAACAGAATTCTTCCAGGATCACAGAGAAGCTATTTCCTGGAGAGGAGGGCCTCCACAGGGCACGAGTTCCTCACTTCTGATGTCCTCTGGACCACATCACTCCCTCCTCTGACCCCTGGATGGGTTGAATCATATCCTACCAAAATGTGTTGATGTTTCAACTCCTGGAAGCTGCCTAGGTGTCTTCACGTAACAGGAGTTACATGTCATTCTACAGCTTGGCCTCAGCCTTATAGCCTCCTGAACGCCTATTACATGAAGACACCTAGTGTGGGATGCGCTATCCTAACTGTCATGGGAAGCTAATATGAATCCTCAACTCTGAACCCATACAACCCATCCCTCCTCTATCACCACCCACAGGGCAGAGAGATGGCTGAGCTCATGAACCCAAGCTATAGGAGAAGGCTGGTTTCCAGGTAACCATGTAAAAGTACAAAGGTCTTAGCATAGCAAGGCTCAGGGTATGTAGGACAAGAGAAGGAGAAAGACAAGGCAGGATCCTAACTTGAGAAAGAGTGGGGCAGGCTGGAAACTGGTGTTGTGAGAGAAGCTGAGATGTAACCAGCTGTGATACTGATAGACTGGGACCAGACCTCCATCGTGGCTTCTTTCAGCTTCCCAGGAAACCTTTGACACTCTACTAGCCCGAAGAAAGGAAAAGGCCCCAGGCACACCTACTTCTAATATTAACATACTTGGTAACACCAGAGAGCCTTCTGTTATACCCAAACTACAACTGATGCTTCTTGCCTAGCCTAAGACACACTAATCTTGGCAGCACCTCCTCAGGCCACCATAGCCCCAAATTCCAGAGATTTCCAGCTGTTTCTACATCAACAGGGAAAAAAAAGCTATATCTGAAAAGAAGAGGGAAGATTAAGAAAGTATCTCAGCCCTAGGCATCTCTTTTTTTTTAAAACCACTAACTGGGTAATGAATAATTTATAGGCAAGAATGTTTGTGGGGGATAAAATGTTGACAAGTCAAGAAAAGCTCTTAGCGGCCTAACGGAGCAATCCATCTCTAAGAACAGGTTTCAAATGTATGGTTTGTGAAGATCTAGCTGTGGTTGTTTTCTTTCTCTTTCCTCTTTTTTTTTTCTTTTTTATCTATATGGAAATTGGTAGGTGCTGAAATATGTTTCCTGAGTGATACTGCAAGAGAGAATTAAATCATCGCTTCATGTTACAAGAAATAAACACCCAGGCGGGAAAGGGCCTTGAGCCACTGTGCTGGAGAGAGAGGACTGAGCTCTGCACAGATTCGCCAGAGCAGAAGGTAGTTCATTCTCCATGGATGATGCTTCAGGAAGCTAAGGGGAGTCTGGGAGATTGCCCAGCTGAGGCCATCTTAGCCTCAAGGAATGATGTCTCCCCAAATACAGCCAGGAACAGAATGAGGGCTTGAAATTGCAAGACCCAGCCTGAATGGAGCAGTTGCTGTGCTCCAGGGTTGAGCTGCTTTGGAAATGTATTTTTTAGTGCATTGCTGTATTTTGAATGTTGTTTTATAGCAGTTTCTTCTGAGATTGAAAGATTCCACCCAGCAGGAAAGCTCCTTAAGACAGTAAATGACTCAAAATAGCTTCAGGAAGTCCCTGAAACTGACCAGATTCCTTAGGCCCCTCCCTCTCCTAGAGTAAATAGTAAAGACTGCTGAGAGTCTTTCCTCAGAGGATCCAAGCTGCACAAAAAGATTCTGAGACCAGACCATCTGTCTGGAAGAAGCAGAGACCAGCTGAGCTGACCGGAAGAGGCTTTAGGACAACTGAGCCACCTGGAGAGGGCACTCACTAGCTAACGTATTGAGCTCCTGCAGGTTGTGCAGTGTGTGTTCCAGGTTCCCAGCTTGGGTGAGTTGTCACCCATGCTGAGATGGTGGGCTTTGGGGATGTTGTTGTCTTTGAGTCATTTCTGCTTCTGTGAGTACCCCTCAGTCACATTCCTGTAAGTAACCCTAATAAAACTCATAGGTCACCTAGTTGGACTTTGGTGGTATCTGTACTTTAGTCCGGGCTTGCTATCTGGATGGAGTGAGTAAAGGGATATATGTATGTGCATGTGTATGTGTGTGCACATGCGTGTGTGTGTGTGTGTGTGTGTGTGTGTGTGTGTGTGTGTGTGTATGCTCAGCACACGTGTGGTACATCACATAATAAATACGAAATGTCTCCGTGGGATCATGTGTTTGAACACTTGGGTCTTTTGGAAAGGTTGTAGAAACTTTGGGAGGTAGGGCCTTGCAAAAGTAGGAACTATGTCACTTGAGACTTTATATCCTGGATCCACTTCCTGTTCACTCTCTGCATTCTGACTGTGGTACTGTGTGACCATCTGTCCCAGCCTATGTCTCTATGCCTTGCCCCCTGCCACCTTATGAAACCTTCCCTCCTTAACCTCTCTCCTGTAGGCTCTTAGGCTGGTACCAATCACAACTCGCCACAACACGACTTCCCACTTTGCTTGATGAAGGCCACTTGGAAAACAGAGCTCATGGATGTCTCAAGGAAACACAGTGTCTTAGTTAGGGTTTTACTGCTGTGAAGAGACACCATGACCAAGGCAACTCTTTTTTTTTTTAAAGATTTATTTTATTTATTAGATGTAAGTACACTGTAGCTGTCTTCAGACACTCCAGAAGAGGGCGCCAGATCTCGTTACGGATGGTTGTGAGCCACCATGTGGATGCTGGGATTTGAACTTATCACCTTTGGAAGAGCAGTCGGGTGCTCTTACCCGCTGAGCCGTCTCACCAGCCCCCCAAGGCAACTCTTATAAGGACAACATTTAATTAGGGCTGGCTTACAGGTTCAGAGGTTCAGTCCATTATCATCAAGGCAAGTGTATGGCAGCATCCAGGCAGGCATGGTGCAGGAGGAGCTGAAAGTTCTACATCTTAGTCTGAAGGCTGCTGGTGGAAGATAAGGTTCCAGGAAGCTAGGATGAGGGTCTTAAAGCCCATACCCACAGTGACACACCTACTCCAAGACCACACCTACTCCAAAAGGGCCATGCTTTCTAATAGTGCCTCTCCCTGGGCAGAGCATATACAAATCATCACACCCAGGGACGAGATGGAAGAAACTGGCCTTGAACCTGCACCACTGTTAGGCTTAGCCACCATGCCAGGATGCCCTCCTATGATAGTACAGAGATTGACTTGATTTTCAAAATGGCAGCAGGTATTAGGGCATTTTGGTCACGTTCTATTGCTGAGAAGGAACACCGTGACCGCATCAACTCTTATTTTCTTTTTTTTTTTAAGCATTTAATCGGGGCTGGCTTACAGTTTCAGAGGTTTAATTTATTATCATCATGGCAGAAAGCATGGCAGCATTCTGGCATTCGTGGTGCTGGAGACGTAGCTGAGAGTTCTACAATTGGATCAACAGGCAGACACAGCCTGGCTTGTGCTTTTGAGATCTCAAAGCCCATCTCCAATGACACACTTCCTCCAACAAGGCCACGCCTACTCCATAAGGCCACATTTCCTGATCCTTCTCAAATAGTGCCACTCCCTGTTGACTAGGCATTTGAGTATATGAGCCTCTGGGAAGCATTCTTACTCAAACCACAAGATAAGGAATGCGGCCCTCATTTATCTGTGGTTCCCTCTCCTGTTCTAAGCCTCTGGATGGCCAAGGGTGAGAAGAAGCCTGCCAGCCCAAGTCCAGGAACTGACACCTCCGTCCTTTTTCAATCACAGGTTCCATGCACCTGGCCAGATTCCTACAGGGTTTCTTTTCCTCTGCTGGATGCGTTATAAGGCTCTGATTGAAAGAGGAGCCCTCCAGGTTGGAGCAGGAGGACTGAAAGGCTAACAGGTCTATTCCAAACTGAATGAATCTGGAATGTCGAATGGTAGACCTGCCTTGATACTTCAGGGAGGTGCAGCCGCAAAATACACTAGTGTTGGGAAGGGCGTCAAGATATCTAGCATGCAGCCTTGGAACCAGAGCAGGAAAGGATATGCAGCCTCCTCCATCCAGGCCTGCTTTTTCTTCTATACATGGATGGAAAGGAGGCCTTTTCTCCCAATAACACAGAAAAGCCTGGCAGCGAAAACCCCCTCCATGTTAGAAAGGGGGGCATTAGCTCATCCTGAAGGCATTCCCTTACAATAAATAAAACACACCAGAGCTGGAGCACAGAAGAGTCCAAGGGACTAGAGCAAGATGAACCACAAAGAAGTAGGAAGAGGAACCTGAGGGTCACAAAAGAAAAGGTTCTTTTGGAGTAAAAGGCCTCTTGAGGTAGCCCATCGGGCTAGGCAGGCAGGCAGCATCAGGGCCCTGGGAACCTCCTTCAGGAGCTGTTTCTTGGCTTTGCTCTTTCTGCACAGCCTGAGCTCCCTGAGAGACAGCATGGCAAGAGTACATGATTAGGGCCCTCGGGGTCTAGAGATTTGGGGTGATTAACAATTTTATCCTAATCTCCCTCCAGCTATTCTGGAAAGAGACCATGTATGAAGCCCAGCACAGTTTGTAACTGAGCAGCAACAATAGCTGCGGTTAAAACAGGGGTTGTCCTGGTTTTTGTTTTTTGGTTTTTGGTTTTTTTTTTCTATGAAGTCCTTATATGTAAAACCATTTATATAATTTAAAACTGTCTTGATCAGCCTTGGGGCTTTTTGGAGTTTCAGTCCTGTACCTCAGGGTTCTTAATTATCGCAAAAGGGGGAGGGAAAGAGTGCCATACTGATTTCCAGACTGAACCAAGATGATGATCTCTTCCCAAATGAAATCACATCAGCCCTGTCTAGTCATTAGCTCTGATTTCACCTCACACGTGATGGCGTCAGAGCCTAAGGCATAAGCCAAGGAATTGGACCTTCATCTCTGTCAACTATTAAAACCAGTAGACTGAGCTCCTAGTCCCGGCTGTGCATTCTTGATAATTCTGGTCACAGTTTGTGATGATGATCCTCCCCTCAAGGCCAACCTCTGCTCGAAAACTCAGGCTCTGTCTAGATTCTTAAGCATTAGGCATCCCCTGTCTAGCTTAGAACCTGGTTCATAGTAGGCACTCAGAACTAAAGTTCCCAGTGGTGTCTGTCTGAAGCCCAATGGACATTCACTATCTACCTGCCTGTGTCACTAGTTACCTTTCCAGCTGCTATAAGAAAACATCTGGGGGCTGGAGAGATGGCTCAGCAGTTAAGAGCACTGATTGCTCTTCCAGAGGTCCTGAGTTCAATTCCTAGCAACCACATGGTGGCTCACAACCATCCGATGCCCTCTTCTGGTGTGTCTGAAGAGATCGACAGGGTACTCACATACATAAAATAAACAAATATTTTAAGAAAAGGAAACAACTGACAAAAGCAAATTAGGAGATAAAGAGGTTGTTACAGCTTATGGTTTAAGGATGCAGCTGTGAGGGCTGAGAAGGCATCGTGATGAAAGCCAGGATGGCTGCTCACATTGTACCTGCAGTCAGGAAGCAGAGGGTGATGAATGCTGCTGCACAGATCACTACATCTTTTCTATACAGATCTCATCTCACGAGTGGTGCCACCACATCCAGTGCGTCTTCCCTCCTCAACAAACATAATCTAGAAATGTTTTCACAAACATGCCCAGAGACTAGTCTCTCTTCAATAACTCCAGAGCCGGTCAAACCAATGATCAAAACTGACAGTCACATCACCTGATGGGACTGCTTCATTCCCGCCAATGCATGCAAAGATGAACCCCTGGAAGCCTCCTGGAGCTGACCTAGGCTGGAATTCTCTGACCTTATGAGTGAGGGACCATCAGATCCTACAATGGGTTCAAATAGAGATGTGATGGCAAAGTGAATGGCAGGGTAAGTAAAGCCCAACTGAACCCACGACTTGATCTTCCTCTGACCTTCATCAAAAGGAGCCAAGGACCTCCTCCTTCCACTTTATCTGGTAGCTCGAGGCACCACATGGCACCAACTATTCCTGCCCATCCATCCCAGCAGATAAACAATGAGCACCAGCTTGCCCGTGTACAGCTGACTGACCATAGAACCATCTAAGCCAGTGTTTCTCAACCTGTGGGTTGCGACCCCTTTGAGAGGTCAAATGACCTTGTCACAGAGGTCAACTAAGACCATCAGAAAATACAAATTTCTACATTGCAATTGGTAACCACAGCAAAATTACAGTTATGAAGTAGCAATGAAGATAATTTTATGGTTGGGGTCACCACAATATGAGGAACAGTATTAAAAGGTCCCACCCAGCATTAGGAAGGTTGAGAACCACTACACTGGGCACCGAACCCTTTGCTATTTGGCCATCTGTTCCCTGCACAAAGCTTCTACTTTCCTGAAAAGCTTTTTGCCATTGTCAGGAATCCAACCACAAGAGTATGCCTGACACAGACTGGCTGATGGGATGCCTTAATCAACAAGATTTACCTCCTGCCAACCACCCCAGGACAGCTACTTCCTCCCTCCAGGCTGCTGGACTTTATACTCTCAGAGCTTATCAAACAGAAACCCCAGTTCTGAGGTAGAGAAGCCTCTTAGGAGGTTAATGGTGAGTACATGGGGCAATAAATGTAATGATTTAATCCTTCAAAGATGCTTAAACAGGCTGCTGTTTACCAACGTCTTAGCAGATAATTACCAACAGATAATTAGGAAAAGCTGCCAGAAAGCAGCTGCCCCAGAAATGGCCAGGACCCCATCCACTTTGCCAAGCTAAGTAAATGAGTTGGTTCCACCAAGAAATTCCTCTTGAGCTGTTTTCTGGGAAAGCCAGTAGGCAGAAACTTGCACTGTGCTCTCTTCTTGATCCTTCCCTCGCAGAGGCTGTTTTCCAGGCAGCTGGAAGGCCTCCCAGGTGTAACCTGCCTTCCAGAAATGCACCTCAGTCATTTTAACCCAGTTCCTCTAACAGCCTATTTCCCCGTTAATCTAAAATTAGCAGAGCTGGGGCACTTGAGCATCCATTACAGAGGCATGTTCTGGGTCAGGTTTTGATGGAGAGGCTCAGGGATGGGAGGGTGGATACCAAGCATCCTGAGATTGGCAGGGAGGCAAACCTACCAGATCACTGGCTACCTGACTGGGAAGTTAGTTACAGAGCCTGGGACAAGAAAGGAATAAGGCATGCAATTCCAAGTGTTTAGGCCTCTTCTGTATTTTTAACCAGTGGTCCTTCTGCTCCCACCTTTAAGGAGAAGCCCAACCATGAGATCACCCCGATCCTTGCTCATCTTCCTAGAATTGTCAGAAGCAAAAGCAGGAGATTTCTCAGTAAAGGTCCCTGCAAACGTTCATCTAGCTACATTTTTTTCTCTACTTTTTAAGTCAGGGACTTGTGTAACCCAGGCTAGTCTCAAACTCACCATGTAGCTGAGAATGATCTTGAACTCTTGGCCCTCTTACTTCTAGCTCCAAAGTGCTGGTACTGCAGTCACATATACATGTGATGCTGGGGGTGGAACCCGGGGCTTCGGGCTTGCTTACCATTGCAGAGTCTCTCAAGTCTCTTTTCAATGGCTCTGGTGATTGTCCCAAGTTTCTCTGCCATCATAGTCACCTCACCCCTGACACAGGCCTCTTTCTCCTCCTCATCATTATCATCCTCTGATGCCCATTGGTTTATGTGACACAGAGGTCTCACCTGCCTGTCCTCTGGCCAGGGAGACTTTCAGATTCCACCATTGGCCAGTGCTCCTCATGATGTCCTAGAGCTGAGAACCACCAGTAGGGAAACATGTTCTAATTGCTGCCGTACATGACATTGGATCCATACTTGCATGCTCCATAGCACCCTTCCAAGGGGTCCTTCCACTGCAGAACTAGGGAGTTTCCTATACTCAAGGTCATTAATGTTATAACAGCCACTCCCCAGTGGTATCTCCTATACTGAGTCCAAAATGGACCCTTAACTTTGGGAGAGGAGCTAACACCACAGAAGACTATGAAGTGAACCAGTGCCCTTGGCTGACTGATTCTCTCTAGGATAACAATGGAATCTCTGATTCAGGGGTCCAGACACCTTTCATGATATTACTCTCCACTCTGTAGGCAGCCCCTTGTTCTACCCTCCTGGAGGATGGTGAAGGGGGATTGATGAACACCAGCGCATTCTAGCCACTGGGAAAGCAGCAAGCTGCCCTCCTTCCACAGGCTTGGGTTCTGTCACAGCACAGAAGACATGGCTCCCCCAAGTAGGGCTCAGATGCCAGAGACTGACTCTGTTCACGTCAATTGAGGTGCCTGACAGAAACCATCCTCCATGGATAGTGAGCAGACAGGAAAAAGTCCAAACAGCAGGTACTTTATTGGCAACTGAGGATTAATGACTTTAAACAGGATGAATTAACATGAAGGCCTTGGGATGCCAAGCAAGAGCCAGAGTTTGCAGAGCAGGTCTGGGCCCCGGTGTAGTGTCAGCATCTGTCTTAGTCATGGTGTCTATTGCTGGGATGAAACACCATGATCAAAAGAAACTTGAGGAAGAAAGGCTTTATTTCACTTAGATTTCCAGGGAATAGCTCATCACTGAGGGAAGTCGGGGCAAGAACTCAAGCAGGGAAGAAACCTGGAGGCAGGAGCTGATGCAGAAGCCACAGAGAGGTGCTGTGCACTACTGGGATCCCCATGGCTTGTGCAGGCTTCTTTCTTATGCATGCAGGACTACCAGCCAAGGGTGGCATCACCCACAATGAGCTGGGCCCTCTTCCATCAATCACTAAGAAAATGCTCTACAGTCTTGCCTGTGGCCTGATCTTTGGGAAGCATTTTCTCAATCGAGGCTCCCTCCTCTCAGATGACTTTAGCTTGTGTCAAGTTGATTTAAAACAATTCAGCTTGATCCATTCTTATCTCCTTGTACAAAGCTCAAGTCTAAGTGGATCAATGACCTCCACATAAAACTAGAGACACTGAAATTTATAGAGGAGAAAGTGGGGAAAAGCCTCGAAGATAATGGGCACAGGGGAAAAAAATCCTAAACAGAACAGCAATGGCTTGTGCTGTACGATCAAGAATTGACAAATGGGACCTCATGAAATTGCAAAGCTTCTGTAGGGCAAAAAGACACTGTCAATAAGAAGAAGGCCACCAACAGATTGGGAAAGGATTATTACCAATCCTAAATCTGATAGGGGACTAATATACAATATATACAAAGAGCTCAAGAAGCTGGACTCCAGAAATTCAAATAACCCCATTAAAAAATGGGGTACAGAGATAAACAAAGAATTCTCAAGTGAGGAATACCGAAGGGCTGAGAAGCACCTGAAAAAATGTTCAACATCCTTAATCATCAGGGAAATGCAAATCAAAACAACCTTGAGATTCCACCTCACTCCAGTCAGAATGGCTAAGATAAAAAACTCAGGTGACAGCAGATGCTGGTGAGGATGTGGAGAAAGAGGAACACTCCTCCATTGCTGGTGGGACTGAAAGCTTGTACAACCACTCTTGAAATCAATCTGGAGGTTCCTCAGAAAATTGGACATAGTACTACCAGAAGATCCATCAATACCTCTCCTGCACATATACCCAGAACATGTTCCAACTGGTAATAAGGACACATGCTCCACTATGTTTATAGCAGCCTTATTTATAATAGCCAGAAGCTGGAAAGAACCTAGATGTCCCTCAACAGAGGAATGGATACAGAAAATGTGGTCCATTTACACAATGGAGTACTACTCAGCTATTAAAAACAATGAATTTAAGAAATTCTTGGGCAAATGGATGTATCTGGAGGATATCATCCTTAGTGAGATAACCTAATCACAAAAAAAGTCACTTGATATGCACTCCCTGATAAGTGGATATTAGCCCAGAAACTTAGAATACCCAAGATACAATTTCAAGAAAATCAAGAAGAACAAAGACCAAAGTGTGGATACTTCATTCCTTCTTAGAATAGAGAACTAAATACCCATGAAAGGCATTAAAGAGACAAAGATTGGTGCTAAGACAAAAGGATGGACCATCTAGAGACTACCACACCCGGGGATCCATCCCATAATCAGCCACCAAACCCAGACACTATTGCATATGCCAGCAAGATTTTGCTGAAAGGACCCTGATATAACTATCTCGAGTGAGGCTATGCCAGTGCCTGGCAAATACAGAAGGGGATGCTCATAGTCATCTATGGAACACAGGGCCCCCAATGGAGGAGCTAGAGAAATTACCCAAGGAGCTGAAGGGGTCTACAACCCTTTAGGTGGAACAACAATATGAACTAAACAGTACCCCCCAGAGCTCGTGTCTCTAGATGCATATGTAGCAGAAGATGGCCTAGTTGGCCATCATTGGGAAGAGAGGCCCCTTGGTCTTACAAACTTTATATGCCCCAGTACAGAGGAATGCCAGTGCCAAGAAGTGGGAGTGGGCGGGTAGGGGAGAAGGGCGGGGGAGGGTATAGGGAACTTTCGGGATAGCATTTGAAATGTAAATAAAGAAAATATCTAATAAAAAATTTAAAAATAAATAAATAAAACAATTCAGCACACCAACTCTCACATTTCCACAGCAGCAAGCCTCCAAAGTGGTCCAAGTCCCCCTACCTGGAGGGCAGAAACTG
This sequence comes from Mus minutoides, assembly GCA_902729485.2. Taxonomy (NCBI): domain Eukaryota; kingdom Metazoa; phylum Chordata; class Mammalia; order Rodentia; family Muridae; genus Mus; species Mus minutoides. The sequence goes on along the minus strand of LR749611.1, from coordinate 1,649,912 downwards.
TTGCTGGAATCAACTTCTATCCCCAATCAAAATGTAGGTTCCCCCTAAGCTTGTAGTCACTGATGCTGGCTTGAGCAAGGTCCCTGCACCGGGCAAAAGCCTTAGGTAATGGGGGCTCTGGAGACCCATTTCCAGTGAGTCTTGAAGACAGCTGTCTCTTCCTCTTCCATTGAACTCTAATATGAAAAATTCCAAAGCCCAAATTTATACCTTGCTAGCTGGGCCCAGTTGGGCCCAGATTGGCTGAATATGAGTACACAAATAGGGTGAGAAACTGGACCCATGAAGAAAGAATAGTCAAGCCAGAGCCTTGATTGCTGAAGATTCGCAATCAGGTTTGTGGGTCTATATCTGCAAATATTTTTAAAATGTTTCCGTAAATTCCAGGCCCCCTTGTACTGCCCGCCACTCCCCTGCCTGCCTGCCAGCAGGGGTTTTTCACTCATTTTCCAACAGCTGCCGGGCACTAATAGTTATCAACAGCCAGCCTCCCCGGCTTGGGTCTGCTGGCTGTCAGGAAACTGTCAGAAAGGATTGTATTGGAGGCCCAATCTACCTCTAACAAGCTCACAAAGGAGGCCTTTAGGGGGCTGGGGAGACGCACAGGCAGTAAAGTACTTGCTTTTCTGGCATGTGGACCTGAGTTAAGTCCCCAGAACGCAAATAAGAAAGCCAGGCATGGAAGTGCATGTTTATACCCTCAGCGCTGGGGAGGCAGAGGCGGGTAGAACTCCAGAGCTGGCTGTCCAGCCACTTTGACATATTGGACTAAAGAGAGGCCCTGCCTCAGAAACAAGGTGGGCAGGATTCTTCAGGAATGACACCAAAGGCTGACCTCTGACCTCTACATTCATATGTTTACATGGGGGAATGGGGGAGAGGGGGACCAAGGAGGGCTTTAAACAGAGGCATGGGACTATTTCAAGGAAATGAAGTAGTATGGAAGAAAGTGCAGGTTTGGGAAGGGGGAGCAGATGCTGGCAGCGTGAGCTGCCAATTCCCCTCCCCAGCCCTAGGCCTCCCAGACCACCGCTTCCCTCTGCCTTCAGGCTCTCTCATCTCCCCTTCTCTGCCAATCTCTTTGCTCAGACATTCAGACCTGACTGTCTCTGTTCCAGTGCCTTCCTCCAATTTACCAGTCCCTGATCCCTTGAGAGAGATCTGACTGGATCTCCTGGATCAAGTCTACCATCTCATTCAATCTATATGGCCCAGCAATGGAGGGTCCCAGATTTAACTTGGCTTTGGACCCTCCCATAGGCTGTCTGTAGGTGAGCAACCCTCTTCCAAGGAAAGATGGATCCATAACGCTGAGCAGACCCTTCCATCTAGGGTCTTCAACCAATCTAGGATTTCTACAATTCACCTAATCCTGGCTCAACTCTTCTTCCTCAGTCCTTTTCTTCTTTCCCAATAGGGGTCTCCTCATCAGCCAATGGAATCATATTCGCATCTCATTCTGACCTCCCTTAAATATGTCTCCCCAGTCCTTGCAATGTTCAAAGACGGATACTTAGATCTGTTGGGCCAGACCTCTAACCATGAACCTGACCCAGATGGGTTTAAGTGTAGGAACCAACCTTGAGTTTCTGCCCAACAATCCAATGCCTGGAATTTGACATTGTGGCACTGTTATTGATCTTAATCATCAACTTGACTGCATTTAGAATCACCATGGAGACACACCTCTAGATGTGTCTGTAAGGATACTACTTTAACTGAAGAGGGAGGACCCACCCTGAACATGAGCAGTACTGTCCCATGGCTCATCATCCTCTGCTTCCTGACCAGGGATGCCGTGAACCAGCTACCTCACGCTCCTGCAGCCATGCCTTCCTACGGGATGGACCATAACCTTCTTAACAGAGCCAAAGTATCTTTCAGGTAGTTTGCCATAACAACAACAACAACAACAACAAATGACAAATACCTGGTCCTTACCCTTGCAAGGCTTTGTCCCCTTCAGTCCTGCCCAGCCCTTCCAGCCCACAACTGTCCCTTCTAATAGTCATAGGCCTCTGCCTGACTCCTAACACGGGGCCTGGAACATCAGGGACCCCCTTGTGGACCCAGTCTCAGCTCCAATCCAAAGGTGGTCACACTCCACCTTCCAACAAAACCCAGATGTGTCACTGTCCCCAAGCACACGAGGAACCTCCTTGGAGAGCAGATGGACACACCTTTTCACATCAGCTATCGGATACTCAGCTCTGCTCAGCAGAGAACAGCCCTGTATCGAGAATCAGCATCATCCCCACAGGAACTGTCTGGCTGACAGTGCTCTGGTGGCCATGGAAGGAAACAAGGAATTTGCTGAATGGTGAAGCAATGAAGTTGCACAACTTCCCAGCACCGGGAGCATCTCCTAGACTCCTGTTCCAGGTTCTCCATACCAGTCAGTTATCCGCCCATAGGGAAGTCCCAGATGACGAGAGCCATTTCAGAGGCCTGCTCAGCCTCATTGCCAAGGCGTAAAACGACATTTTCAGAAAAGCCGAGCTTGCTTTCTAACTCGGTTTCTCAAGAAACCGTGTGACTTCCAGAATCCAAAGGCCCTTCTTAGGAATGTTCTAGGGCTTAAAGCTTCCTGCCCAGGACAGGAATGGTAGTGTCAGATTCCCAACTATCTGTTCCAGGAAGCTATGATGTCACTGTGAGACAACAGTCAATGAACCAAGAAGACATGTGGAAGCCATATGCAAGGCAGAGAGTGGAACCCACTATATGTCCCCTTGGCCCTGGCCTGAAGTGTCCAGCTCTCCAATCTCCCACTCAATAGATGGAGACACGCGATCTAGGGCAGATAACCCTGAGTCCCCCTCATTGTACTCTAGGCCCACCCCTAACTCAGGAGCAAACTCAGTGGCCAGTGCCAGCTAACTTCACTTTTGCCTGGCTTGACCCTATCTACCTTCACACCTGCATGTGTCCCCGGAAATATAGAGCCTACTCCAGCCAAGGACAATACCCATAGTGCAGAAGTTTACCCCAAAATGAGAGGAAGGCCTTATGCAAGACACCCAGGGACCAACCCTGCCCCTCAACACGTGTTTCCTTACCGTGGAAGACAGATGACATTCTACCCAAAGGATTCTCATTACTCTGGTACCTGTCGTGGGCCAGGCACACAGAAGGCCCCCTTGGAGAATAACTTGGCTCAGCTAATACTCCTAAGGTCCTTCAGCAGAAAGCTCCATTCAATTTGTAAAACCTAGTTTTCCTAACTAATGTGATCCCCAAAGCTTTGTTTCCAAGGATATCCGTTATTTCTAAATCTCCTTAGGCTACAAGCAAGGAAGAATCAATCTTGTGAAATCAAAGTTCCTCACAGAGCAGCAGGTATGCCCAGAATGGTACTCCAGGGAACAAAGGAGGAAGCTGAAAGTCTTGGCTTCCAACTGTGACTTCCCTGCAGGTGCACAGAAGGGAGTGGCACTGGCTCAGCCAGCCTCAGCCAGAGCACTCCTGCACTCTCTGGGCCTCAGTTTTTCTGGTGATATAGCCAGGTGTTCAGGGGAGGCCTCCAGAGGCTACTAAGCTCTGAAGACAGTTTCCCAAATCACCTCTCCAAGCAGATGAACGTGAAGATGCATAGCTCAGCCATCTTTGGAGCCTTATCTTTCTGGCCCCAGGCCTGCCTGCTCAGATGTCTCCTCCTTCCCAAATGCCAAGGGAAGAGATAGATACGCCTTCACCCCCTGCCCTGACACCCATGTGGTAGGAGAGAACCTACCTCAAAAGTTGCCCTCTGACCCCTACACCCATGCTATGATGTGCATATGTGTATTTGCACAGAGAAACATAGACACAAAATAAATAACTATAACACATTTTAATTTTAATAACCTTTGGGCATGATGGTGCACACTTCCAAGCAATTACAAGACAGAAGCAGGCAGATTGTTGTGAATTCGGTGCCACCTGATCTACATAGTGAGTTTGAGGACAGCCATGGCTACATAGTAGGACTCCATATCAAAAAAAAAAATGCATACACACACACACACACACACACACAAACACACACACACACACACACATATATATATACACATACACACACAGAGCACATCATAGGTGTCCAATAAATATTTATTTTTAAATAAGTTTGAGAATAAATAAATAAATATGTGAACAAGTGTCCTTATTTGTGTGTGTGTTTGTGTGTGTGTGTGTGTGTGTGTGTGTGTGTCTACAAGTGTGTATGTACATTCTTAAAGATGCCCTGTGGTAGGAGCTGGGAAGATGACACAGTCAGTAAAATGCTTGCCACATAAGCATGAGGACCAGAGTTTCATTCTCAGAAGCCACATAAAAAAACCAGCATGGTGTTGCTGATCCCAGCCCTGGACAGGTAGAGATGGGAGGATCCCTGGGGCTCACTGGCCAACCAGCCTAGCCTACTTGGCAAGCTCCAAGCTGGTGAGAGATGGTACATGGTACCACCTAGAGTTGTCCTCTGGTGTGTGTGTGTGTGTGTGTTATGTGTGACACACATATACACATATGTACAAGTATGTACCCACACTTGTGCAAACACACAAAAATATGCACACACACAAATAAAAGATTGATGTCTTGTGGTAGGGAAGGAGAGTCTGAGCTTTCCAAGCAGCCATAAAAAGGCTCAAAGAGACGTAATATCTATCCTAAATATTAGGTGAGTTCTATGGAGATACACTGGCATATGGATCTGTACAATTAATTGGTTCTCCATGGAGTTCATGACCCAGAAAAAAAAAATTAAGGATTATTTCCTTAAGGCTTCAAATGCAGTGATTAATGAAAAAGCTAAACAATACTGATTTCTTTTCCAGGGCCAAATTCTGGCTCATATGGATGGGGCTAGGGTCAGATGTTCAGTTCAGCCACAGTGTCTACAACATGAGGGATGTGGAACCCACCTTCATTCACCATGTGCACAGTTAGCTTCCCAGGGCAGCAGACCCTAATGAAGCCAAGCCACGTGGATCTGTGAGAGCCCTTCGGAAGGTCATTAGTTCTCATCACAGCCAAGCAGGGGGAAGATGCCTGAAAGAGGCATGGTATTGTCATGGAGAAGGGTCCCTTCAGAACACTAGAACCTCTAGAGAAGCAGAGTGGCTATGGAGTCCCCTGCCGTGTGTCAGAGCAGACCCACCCTCCCATCCACTCTGTTCAACACCAAAAGGGAACAAGTGTTTCTGGAGGCCCACGGAGTCTTTTTTTTTATGATTTACATATTTGTGTTTTTTTTTAATTTTTTTTCTCTTTATTAGATATTTTCTTCATTTACATTTCACATGTTATCCAGAAATTTTTCCCTTACCCTCCCGCATCCCCGCCCTGCTCCCCTACCCACCCCCTCCCACTTAATGGCCCTGGCGTTCCCCGGTACTGGGGCATATAGAGTCTGTATGACCAAGGGGCCTCTCCTCCCAATGATGGCCAACTAGGCCATCTTCTTCCATATATGCAGCTAGAGACATGAGCGCAGGGGGAACTAGTTAGTTCATGTTATTCTTCCACCTAGAGGGTTGAAGACCCCTTCCGCTCCTTGGGTACTTTCTCTAGCTCCTTCCTTGGGAGTCCTGTGTTCCAACTAATAGCTGACTGTGAGCATCCACTTCTGTGTTTACCAGGCACTTCTTTGTTTCCCTAAACTCTAAAACTCGTTAGGCCCCGAGGAAGCATTGTGAGTGCTGAAAAGACTTTGAAACACAGCAGTGTCAAACCAAATTGAAGAAGATGATTAAAGAATATGAGCTGATGAGAGCAGCTCTCTGGGATGTGATCAGGTGTCCACTGTATCCTGGGGAAGAGAAGAGTCCAGTTGGACATACTCACCCTCAACGAGCCTATGGAAACCTCAGCCAAGGAGCAGGCAAAAAACTGGGGTAATGCCTGGGAACAGGATGGAGATAGCCATGTAGAAGGTACAGCTTAGCTGTTAGCACTACTGAAAATGGGTCTGCCAGGAAAGTGGAGAGAAATCAGAGTGAACATTATAGAAAGTACATCCAAAGGATTGTGTCTATCCATTATATATTAATCCATTGTTGACCAGTGATGCACCAGAAAGCAGAGACTTAAAACAACAGTTTCCCAGCTTCTGTGCTCAGAACTGCAGGGGTGGCTTAGTCGGTATTCTCCTCTGAGGTCCCCCACAGGCTACCAACACAACTGAGAGCCCAGCTGCAGGAGAACCCTCTCCCTGGCCCCTCACGTGGTTAATAAAATGTGATATTGGACCAAGGCCTCCCTTCACTCATGGCCACTATAAAGCAGCACACAGCAATGACCATCCATTGCAAACAAACAAGAGACGAGGGGCAAGATGCAACCCTTTGCTCTTGGTGCCTTAATCTTGAAATCCATGTCCTCCTATCATTTTGTCACCTTCTGTGCATCAGAAGTCATTACATCTTGACTCATACTCAAGTGGAAAGGATTGCACAAACCAGGGGACATCTGCAGGAGGAGAGTGTTGGGGGCGGAGGGAGGGCAATTCACGTGGCACCTTTTAATCCTTGAATCCGATACTTGTTTGAAAGATCCCTAAAAGTGCACCTCAAGGGAAGAGCAGATCGCCAGTGGTGTGGTGCCAGCAAGGACAAAAAGAGCATCTCACCTGTGCCATCTCGTGGTGCCACTGTGCACACAGGCAATACAGCTCTGTCAATGTGCAGCTCTGTAGGCAGACATTCTTAGGTTAAGGAGATCTAGAAAGAGCCAATCCTCTCTTTAAATAGGCACGGCTCAACTCAGGATGCAGAGCTGCATATAAATATATAAATAACTATATAAATAACATATATAAATAACATATATAAATAACATATATAAATAACTATAATAATCGTTATTAATATTAAATATTAAATAACATATATAAATAACTATAATAAATAGTTATTTATTTTGTGTCTATGTTTCCAGTGGGTGCTGGATGTCAGAACTGTGTTCCTCATCCCTTGACCGTGTACTGTCTGCCTCTACCTGCCTACCAAAGCCATCCCAGGCAGAAAGCCTCTGACTGTCATTACAAGAAGCAACTTGACAAAATTTAGCTTCTTTGCACTGGGCTTAAACATTACTACCCAACAGCTGTGCCCACCTCTACCCAAGAAGAAAGCCTTTAGAAATATTCTTTCATAGAAAAGGCCACGCCTGTTAAATGGTTCCCAGTCTAAGACCAAGGGTTTGAGGATAAGGTCCCCAAGTCCTCCCCAGAGTCTCTGACTTGCTTTGCAAGCCTGGGTCAGATGACAATCCTCACTTCCCATGTCCTATCCCTCACCACTGGATTAGGCTTAGTCCACACAGCTACACCCTCCCCTGCAGGTCATTCCTAACCCTAGGTGTGGCCTGATCCTCTGTCTCCCTTACCTCCTCCAATCCAGAGAACAAATTGTAAATAAGACTGGGATTCAGGAATTGCTAGCTGTCCTCTAGGATGTCATGTCCCGGTGTTTACATTATGCCAGATGTAGCAACTCATTTAGTCCTGATTTTCCAATAAGATGCATGAGTCACATAGCAGCAGTAAGTTGTCTGAGGCCTCATGGCCAAGAAAAGAGCAGCTGGGATTCCAACTTCATCTGAATTGCCCAGGAGATTCAAACCATGTCTGATTAGTTCACAGTAACTCTTCACATTCCCCCAGGAAGAAGAGGAAAATTAGAAGCATGGGTAAGCATTAGGACACCCGACCCTTTTTATTTGTGAATGCCATGTAATAATTCAAGAGCAAGCAGGGTAGATGGAAAATCCCAGCTGGCTGTGTCTCCAGGGAGGATCTGGGAAATGACCTGACCAACAGAATGCAGATGAACACCCAAGGTTGATCCAGCACCCACAAGCAAAACCCTCTGTTGGCTGCAAGACCACTTACCTGATCTGTCAGTTAGACGGGGAAGATCACCGCAATGAAGGCTGTGGTTCTTGCAACACACAGCAGCCTTGTAGTGTGTAGAGCAGCTGAGCCACTCATTCATTCAGCCATCCCAGGCCTATGTCCATGTTCCAAGCTTGTAGGACACAGGTTTAGGGTTCATGGCCTAGACGAGACAATTTCTCCATCCCTCCTAGTGGACAAGCAGTGGGCAGGTAGAAGCTAACGAGGGCTTGAAAGGAATAGAGAGGCTATGAAAAAAAATGCTTGATGATCCAATGTAGCAAAAGTTGGAACAGCTAGCTTCATTCTAGCCTTAGAGACAAATCTCCTACCTGGAGCAGCCATCTTGGTTTCCCAGCATGCCCTGGGTCAGGAAAGTCCAATCAGCTCAGCCTATGCTCATTGAGAGATGATGAAGGGGAGAAATGAAAAAAGAGGAGAAGGGAACCAGATGTTTAGAGCACATACCTTGTTAGGTGTGTTGATCTCACCCCTCTTTACCTTCCCACAGCTCTAGAAAGTATGAACACAGGGTTTTCCTATTTCTCAAAGAGGAGATTATAACTCTAAGACAAGGGCCATGTAACCCCATTCAAGGAGGAAGTTTCCTAATGCCTTCAGGGATGACCTCAAATAAGCAAGCCTGCCTTGAAGTTAACTGCCCAGTCCCCCATGACCCATCCAGGTACCCTAAAGACTGAGGGTAATTGACCCCAGAGAAATGAGTAGCCTTGGCCCCACCCTGGGGCTCAGCTCACAGAAACCAGGCACAGGTGACAAAGCACAGCCTTTGAGTCTCCAATGAACACAGCTTTTCCAGCCCTTCCTTGTGCAGACATGGAGAAGCTGAGCCCCAGCATATCCAATGGGACATGACTACGGCCCACTTTCAAGACTATCAGATCCCAGGCACTGCTCTGCCTGTCCCTCTCTGCCCTTCCCCAAAACAGGTGACTCTCCCTCCCAGGTACCTCCCGTTCTCTCTGTCCTTATTTCTCCATAAGAGGAATTGTTCGAGGTAAAAGAGACGGTTCTCAGCTGCTGCAATCCCCTTTTCAGTCTAAAAGGCCTTTGGCTCTGGACCCAACCAGGAGAAATCAATTTCAGACAATGGCCATCCCCCTCTGGCACCACTCTGCCAGACTGGGCTCCTATCCTCCCGCCTGCCTCCACAGTAGCCACTTACAGAATTACCAGGGAGCCAGTTGTAGCTCGAGTCTGGAGGAAATGGCACCAGTCCATGGAATAAAATGGATCTGAACCTCAAATAAAATTCCAAGCTCTTCCCATGGGCAGATTCTTATCATTTTTATTTAAACCCACTGTGAAGGAACAGGTGAACAGTGACTCACTTTTCCCAATATAGAACAAGGGTGCCCTGGAACATCTGATCACCCTGCCTCCACCTCTAGAGTATGGAATTACAGGTGTGAGCACACAAAGAAACACAGAAACTCACTGGGAACTGAGCAGTTGAGGAGGGGAAATGGGGCAAACTGGGAGAGCTGAGATGCAGGAACCTAGTGCTTTTATGGTTAGTGGTTTTATGTGCTTTTATAATGTTTAAACTTTTAAAAACAAAATAAAACTGTACTTATCCATGAATTTGATAATTTTAAAAAAATAGGCTCTTTTTTTTTTTAAACACAAAACTTTAGCCCCCTGGGACTAAAGGAAACACCAGTCCCAGCAGGTCACAGTGGCCATGGATGGTGCGCCCCTGACTTTTTTTTTTTTTAAGATTTCTTTTCTTTCATGTTTTAAGTACACACAGATGTCTGTGTCGGGGTCCGGGTACATCTGAGTGCCTCTGCCCACCAAGGCCAAAATAAGATCATTGGATCCCCTGAAACAGGAGTTACAGGTGGTTGTGAGTTAGCCAATGTGGGCTAAGAATTTAACTCAAGCTCTCTAACAAGAGCAGCAAGCCTTCTGGACCCCTGAACCACCTCTCCAGCCCAGTGAAGCCAGGCTCTTAACCAGCCGTTTTCCTAAGGGGAACAAGAGGATTTCCAGCTAGAAGGAGGGTCATGAGCTGTGCTTAAAGATAGCTGCTGAATTATTCTCTCCCACCAGCCCCACTGCAGGCAGCATTGGCAGGTAGGGTCCAACTGGGAAGGGTCCAGCTGGGCTGGCTATAGAAGTCCTTGGCCAATCTAGGATTGCAGGGTGTGTACCAATACTGACCACTCTCTGTCCCACCCCAACCTTCTCTCTGGTACATAGTAGGTGTTCAGAAAATGGCTCTGGGATAAGCACACGGTCACGTGGCTATTTCTGAATATACAGAAAACAGCTCAGCGGAATTCAGCTTTCCTCTTCAAGCCACGTTGAAAGAGAAAATGGGGTTCTCCAAATATTCGCATGGTTGTAATTCATCTTGAAATTGAAATGTGTTTTCCCAAATTACCCACTGTGGCTGGTTTCAAAGAAGTTACATTCTTGTAGACTTTAGCTTCAAGATAGAACATGTCAGATCCTGACAGTGAAAATGAAAGGTGCCCCCAGGATGCTTGAAAAGACAGTAGCAGAGCCTGACAGCTTATCCTCCCTAGGATGAGGCCCCAGTCAAAGAGGAGCCCCTGCTAGGGTCTGGGAGAACTCCTACAGGGCACCAACTTCTGGGCCTCCCCAGGGCCCATCCTTCTTTTCATTAACCTGGGGATTGATTCAATAAATCTCATAACTTCTGATGTTCTGATAACCAAGGTGTGAGTCTATTAGACCCAGATAAAACATCTTACTCAAGCCCATATCACTTGTGTGTTAAGAGACAAACATGGGCTGGGGAGATGGCTCAGTGAGTTAAGTACTTGCTATATAAACAAGAGGACCTGAGTTCAACCCCTGAAATGAATCTAAAGAAAATTGGCCACAGTGGCATATATCTGTAAATCCCAGAGGGACAGGAAAGACAGGCAGGTCCCTGGGACATCCAGCCTGTTGATAAATCAAGAACCACCCACTTTTCAGAACCAGGTGCCCCCCAACCCCCAACTCTGCCTTCAGTGACTCATACCAGTGAGCCCCATAATCATTAGCAGCCAATACTAGTCGGGTCACATACTTTTTTGTATATGCTGGTGGCCTCTCTTCTTCCCTTAGTCCCCTCCCCACCTCCCCTCTTATCTTCACTCAGAGGTGGTCTTTTATTCCCCCACCCTCCATAAATCTCCTGCGTGTTGTGTGGTGTGATTTTTTTTTTGCAGCATTCCTGGGCCCTCTGATTGCCAGGAGACTATTTTGCCCTTACACATCCAACCTGACACAATCAGCCATCTCAAGCCAGTGAGAGACCTTGTCTCAAAAACAAGTAGACAGCACCTGAGGAGCAGTCCCTGCGATTGACCTCTGGTCACCACCATGCATGGACACATACCTGTCACCAGGGACCTAGAACTGCCTCCTCTAGATAGCATTCAGTCCAACAGCAGGGATGACGGGTTGGGGACAGGAAGATGGTTGTGATATAGGTGCTTACTTGAGCATAAGCCCCAGATTTGAGGTGTGAGAGAAGCTTAAGTGTGGAGGGATGGGATGCTGACATTAGGCCAAGAGCAGGTATAATCAAAGATGTCCCTCTGTCCAGTTGCCACCTCTCTGGGATGACCATCATCTTTATTTGGTTTAGCTTTCTTGATCCCTAGCCTACAGGCTCCACTGGACCTACAGGTTTCACTGGAGACAGAACTGAATGGATGGAGAGAGCATGCAGAGAAAGCTGAGACTAGGCTCAGCATTGACCTATGAGGAAGCCTTAGGGGCATAGCCAGAAGATACGTATCTGCGGGGGCTTTGAGGTGGGCTCTACAGGGGTGTACACCAAGAGCAAGATGGGCTGGGCCTGTTGGCAGATAGTTTCCTGAGTTCGGCCATCTCAGGAGAAAGTACCTCCTTGCTGGCAGAAACAGAACTAAACTCCTGTTCCCAGGCCGCAGAACCCAACTCCTGTCGGGCTTCTTCAGATGTTCCATGTTTGTTCGTTAGCCAGTTAAGGGATGCAAAGAGGGAAGATGCTGTTATCCTGTTATCTAGCCAAGGCACACAAGTCATAATGTTCTGCCTGTCTCCACTTAATTGAGCACATGCAGCTTGCCCACTCCTTTGTTCTTTATCATTCTAGATTCCAGGAGGGAACCTGACTGCAAAAGCCGACTCAAGGACCCTGAAACCAGGTGACCCGGATAAGGCAAAGTCAGCAGCCTTCACTTCCTTGTTTAACCCCTTATGTCAAAAAATGATTGGTTAATGCAACTGCCCACCCCATCTTCCCACACATACTTTGTGATCCCATCCTTTAAAAATGTCCTTCCAGGATGAGGTTCAGATCCTGAATTGTCTGACTCCCTGCACTCTGAGAGCCTCAGCTTTCTTGACTGTTAAGGGTGACGTGGTGTTCACACTGCAGAGTGTAGTGAGATTGAGTACCCGATAACGGTCAGAGGTGCTGTTGTTTGTGCATGGTACAGTTGCTGGTGTAAAGGTCCCAGCCACCCTCTCACTTCCTCTCATATCTGCCCTGCCAAAGGTCCTGCTTAAAGAAACTTCCATTCCTATCTGGTTCAGTACCCCAAAAATTCTTTGGGGGAGTAGGATTGCTGTACAGCAACGGAGGATGGGGGGTGGGGAGGGGGCGGAGTCACTTTGGAGACAATCCTTCACCCTGTCCTCTCCAGGAACACTTTGTCTTAGTGTCTGCAATAAGCCACACATAATACCTATGGGTGCAAAGAGGTACCATTGAAGACAAAGCAAGGGCCCACTGGACTACAGTGGGGAGGGGCTGAGCGACCTTCCACATCTTAGAGATTTCTTTCTAGAAGTGGTGATTCCTCCTGCAAAACAGAGCCTGGGATGCAGATAAATGTTATCCTCCCTCCAGATTAGATAACAGTCCCTGAGAGCCCCATCCTGATGTCCCCCTGGGCTAGCAGGGCCCACTCTCTTCCCAAGTGCTCTGGGAGGCCTTCTAGTTGGTCCTGTGGGATTTGCTCTTCATTGGTGCCCTCTGGTGGCTGGGTGCTTGCCATGAGTCAAGCATTTTCTAGTATCCAGCCAGGGGAGAAGCTGGATAGCTTCTTTTTGCAGACAAGAAAATTGAGGAATTGAAAGGTGAAGACCTTGCCTGGTCTTGTTTCCTCCAATCAAGTTACTGATAGAGATTTTAAATAGATAGATAGATAGATAGATAGATAGATAGATAGATAGATAGATAGAAAAGGAGAGAGGCCAAGCTGGGACCTCCTCATGGGCCAGAGTCTGGCTGACTGAGCCTCCCTCGAGGTTAGAAATTAGAGGTGGGTTGGCCTGCAAAATGGTACCTACTGTCCTAGCAGTAAGAAGGTCCAGAGCTAAGAGGAGCAAGCAGCAAGGGGGGTGTACCCTACCTCACTCAGGGTGCCAAAGCCATTGGGAGGGAGCTCAGGGTACCCAAGTATACCTGAACACCGAGCACACGGGTAGGAGCTACACAGATTCTGAGTCAAACGCTTGGGGGTATGTGTAGGACAAAGGCAGTGTAGTCAGCCCCAAATGCAAACCTCGCTCGTTAGCTTCTGCTTTACCTGACAGTCTTCCTCCCACGATGCTGTTGCAAGCTTGGGGTGAACTTGGTGCCAAAAACGTACTCCTTTTCTCAAGAAAAGAGCCAGGTGGGAATGTAGAAACGTAATAATCCAGCAGACTCAAAGGGGTGACTCCTGGTACCACTAGATAGGAGAATGGGGTCCAGACTGGAGCAGACTGGCCCTGTCTCTGGCATGTGGCCCTAGCAGAGTACTTTTCCTATATCCGTCAGCTTCTTCCAGGCTTTGGGAGGATCGCTTCTTCAGGACAGACAGAAGCACAGCCCAAGTCGCCATGTGGTACCTACTAATATCAAGTGAATAGTGATGAGAGGCTGAATTACCTTTGTGCCCCAAGGCTGGTCAGTGTTCTCTCTAGGGCCAGTGTTTTGTGTATACACATGCAAACAGGGTATTCTAGAGGTAGTGTGCATGTATGAGAGAGGGGAGGGAGGGAGTGAAGGAGAGAGAGAGAGAGAGAGAGAGCAGCAAATTTGATTTAGACACCTAATTCCATTTAAAATGACTTTGGCCATAAATCTCCCACTCTCCCTGAAGCACATTTCAGTGGCATCGACATCTTGAGGAGACCCCTCACTCTGCTGGCTAAGCAGGAGTACATGCACACTGGAGGCACCCAGAGACCCAGACCGACACCAAGTAACAGCTCCTCCTTAAGCTTGTAGAAGTCCTGCTAGCAACTGCTTACGGAGCTGGCTTCAGTCAGCCTTCTTAACAGTCCAGAGGTAGCCCTCTATCTGTGAACAACTGGGAGGCTCAGATCCCAGAATGGCTCTCAAGGCTGCATCGCTGACTCTAAATAGAGCATCTTGTTGGGTCTCGATGAGGGACCAGGAGGCATGGTGGGGGGTCATTCCCTTGGACAAGATTTCAGGGTGAAATCTGGAGCAAGCGCCCTGCCTCTGACCTGGCATAGATATTTAGTTATTTCCTAGATCCTGGGCTTGCTGGGGCTCAAAATATGGCTAAGACCAAAGCTCCGAGCCTATGTGGTTGGATGTGGACCCTAGATTGAGCACTTACCAGTGGGGAGTCCTCAGTCAGTTTCTGAGCCCTCGGGGGGCCCACACCTCACTTGAGTAGTAGATATAATAGAGCTGAATATAACAGGGACTTGCCACCGGAATGATCTCAGGTCATCTCCTGTCCAGGACCACAAGGTCATCAGAAAGCAAGAAAAGCTTTCTCCCCAGATCTAGGCAGTCTTAGAAAGTTATACACACACATACACATACACACACCTAGGTATACTGACATGTACACATATACCCACAGGCTCACATACAATCATACTAGTTCCCAGAGACTAACTCATGTATACATCTCCAGACATGTGTAGTAGTACCCCTGGTCTCACTGACACACAGGTACTCAGCCTTGCTCACATGCACACAGACTTCCATGGACTCATAAACACATGGACTGTAATATACATTGACACCGAAGACTCATTGGCATTCAGACACACTGAATGTACTGACACATGTCACATCTTACACAAATATATTGACACCCACAGACTCAGGGACACAGACACACACAAAGACACACACACACAGAGTCACACACACACACACACACATATGGGCACATCCCTTCCACACATAAAAACTCCCATACCCGATGGACCAAGTGGAGCTTTGACACAGGTGACTGGATGTTACCACTGCACTGCCTCTAAAGCCAAGGTCAGAGTTCATGTATTTGGACACTTCTTACATCCCTGAGCCCACCCTACCTCATTCACCAAGCTTACCCCAGGATCTAAGAAGCTCTTAATCTCACACACTTGATAACATTAGCAAAGCTGGTGGTACCATGGCTTGGGATCATGACTGGCTCAAAATGTCCCTGTATCAAAGGGCTTTGAAGGCCATTTAAACACCAGCCATCAGAGGCCCATCAGCTGTGGGCCTCAACCCCAAGAAAACATGGCAGAAAAATGGCAGAACCAGGCTGCCCTTGGCTCCTCAAGGGTCCCTCCCTGCCCAGCTACACCCTCCCTAGACCCCATCCTATAAGGTGGTCCTGGGTCACAGCACAGCAGGCAGTTCCAAATCACCCCTATAGCCTGTATCCCCAGTTCTCTAAAGCCAGGTCTGCAGCCCTGGGGTCTCCTAGCCAGAGGAACTAAACCCTGACAGGATGAGGCTACTGTGGGGAGTGAGTCTAATCACTTAAGAGCACCATAAGTTAATAGGGAACAGAGGCTCCATGCCCTCTGCTAATGTCAGAAGGTCTGGGTGTTTGTGGCCAGGCAGGCAGGCCTGAGATCTAGGATCCAGTAAGGCTAAGAAGAACCAGGTGAGAACCCCACTCAGCAGGAACTGCTATAGACTGTAAATGGCAGCTCAGGGCTCTCTGGGGAGCAGTCAGCTGGGAACCTACCTGACTGAGCCACTGTCTGGCTCCCCTCCATCCCTTCTCTCCAGATAGCATCCAATGAGAAGCTGGTCACATAGGGACATCTCTCATGCCCTTTCTTCCTCATTCTTGTGTCTAAGAGGCCATCAAGTCCTCTGGACCATTTGTCCCAGGAACTTTCCCTATAGACATTCAACTTCCACCAAAAGGTCCAAGGCTAAATAAAGGTCCAGCTGCTCACTGAGTTATGGGTCATATCTTGCAGGCCAGGAATCTAAGCAAGGCAGAGCTGAACAGCTCACTGTGTAGGGTCCCCAGTTTGTGGGACCCCAAAATTGCCATCTAGAGTCATCTAACCTGTTGCTGTCAGTGAGGACCTTAGTGGATCCCCTGGGTATGAGTATAAGGCCTTCCTGCAGCCTGGCTCTATCCAACATGCAGCCACATGGGCACAACTCTCTTTCTTTGAGTGTCAAATGGGAGTGTCCCGATTGACCCAGGGCGTAGCCTCTGACAATTATTGCTTCTGCAGCAGTCTGTCCTGAAGGAGCTGTCCCAAATCCAAGGGGAGCAGACATCAACAGTGCATCTTATTAAGAGGTGTCAAAGACTGTGTGGACATATTTCTGAGCCACCCATCAGCTCAGAGGTGCCTCAGAGGTGCCTGCAGCCTTTGCCCTCCTGACTGCTTCCTCGGGTCAGCTATTTGCCTTCCAGAAGACTCGATCCTAGCCCAAAGGCTGGAAAAACAAACCCATGTCGGTCTGACTGCCTCCAGCCCTGTCCTTCTGTGCCACCCATCACCAATAGGGAGGTTCACAGCAGCAGCAAATCAAGAAGCTCTGGAGCCCACAGCCACTTACCAAAGCAGGATGATGTAAGGTTTAACCACCTGAGGGGCAGCATTGGTTACTGTTCCTGTAGCGCCCTCTGCCTCTGCCCCAGCCACATTACATACAAAATCCTCCATGCCCTCCTGCGCATGCCTTATGCAGGCTAGTTTCCTAGCCTGAAGTACTCCTTCTTCTTTCCAAGGAACCCTATAAACTCATATTCACTTTTCAAAACCCAGCTGCCATGTCGCAGCCTCTGTGATGCCAGTCTCCTATCCACGTATGAGCACAACACGGGTGGGTGTAGGCCAACGGGTCTTAATCTTGGTGGTGTGATGGAATCTTGGTCACTGTCCTAGCTAACCTCATCCTGGCTCTCTTTGGCTCGGTGCTTGCCTCCTTCCTCTCCCCTCTCCAGTCGCCTTGGGTTCCAGGAGCAAAAGGACTCATTGCAAAGCTCATCTGCAGCAGGCAACCGGCACAACACCAAGCAATGGCGAACCTGCAAGACAGACTCCTCCCAAACAGGGGCAATTGTCAAAGCAGGCAAGGCTGAACTGTGGAGTAGAAGGCATTATTTCATGACAACCAGAGAACCTCAGCCTCAGCCCCAAACAGCGACAGACAGAAGGACTTCTCCAGGCCACCTTGAGACAGCAGAACTGATCAAACAGACCCCACCTGCCAGAATTGTTTAATTCTTTGGACCTCTTGCCCGCCTGGCTCTGCAAATACCCAATGTTCATTGTTGGGCCCTACTTGGCCTTGGTTTGGGCCTTGAAGACAAACCTGAGCCTAGTTTGATTTTTGAGAACAGTCATTCGCCTCCACTTGAAAATGACTCAATGTGGCCTAGATGAAATCGCCTCTGCCTAGCTACTGCTGACGTCTAAAATTTTCATAGGCCCCGTGAAGTCACCCCATATCCCTCCTCATCTCACACCACCCCATTTATCATCTCACCACATACCCCTATCCCCACCTCCTTGCCCTGCCTATATAAGCAAATTGCTGCCACATTAAAGTAAGTTCCTGCTTCGACAAGACCTGCCCACAGAGGCCAGGAGATAACATTGGATCCCCTGGAACTGTAGTTACAGATGGTTGTAAGCCGACATATGGGTGCTGGGAACCAGATCCAGGTCTTCTGCATAAGCAATATGTTCTCTTAATTGCTGATCCATCTCCCCAGGCCCAGTTGGAAATATTTCACATATACTGGTGACAAGGTGCCAAAATGTGACATTTTGTCTCACAGCATAGGGACTGCCTTAGACATCAAAACTCTCGAATCTCCCGCAGAGGATTCTATGCAGCTAAGGCTAAGAGGCACTGCTATAGACCAGTGGCCCCTGCAGTGTCACACATACCAACTGCCTGAGGAACTTCTAAGGCACTACCTTTCCCCAGCATCTCCCATTCAAGCCTATTGTAAGGTCCATGAAGAAGACCCCACTCGAGTCTCAGGAGTTCGAGCACCCAAGGAATCACAAGAGACCATCTTGATGTAATATACATGAGGGAGGTTTATTCACGGAGCTCCGCGGACGACACCCAACCCATGCAAGAGGTGGAAGAGTCGACCACGAGGCTCAAAAATTAGAAGCTTTTATAGTAATGGGGTAGGGGGTTGGGGAAATTGGCACGGTTTCATATGATTGGCTAGTTCAAACATCAGCAAGAGCCTCCCAGGTAGCAGCTATCCTGCTGGGGGTTTTCCTGAGTCAACCCCATTACCTTCTTGCATAACTTCCCTATCTCTACAACAGGGTCAGTTACAGAATGCATCAACACCTTTTGTTGTGACTTGCCTGTGCCTGTCTCAGGCCTAGGTCTACAAACCTTAAATCCTCTTCAGCAAACGGTGTTTAAACTATAGGCCTCATGTATTATTTTCTTTCACTATCAAATCATAGTCTATAGGAGTAAGGCCCAGCTCATAGCCTGAGTACCTTATAAAACTTCCCCAGGGTGTTCCAGTATGCTGCCGGGGTGGAGAAAGCTGGAATGAATCCTACCTCCCACTCAAAAGCATAACATTTGGACATAACTCAGAGCTTTCCTCTAACCTTCACCCTGTAAATGGCCTTTATCCCAGTGTGAACCAGGTCACAAGCCTGTGGTTTTATTGAGAATGTCACAAGAGACTCTCAGCTTCTAAAACTGTTAAGTGAATGCAAAAGATGAATAATTTAAAGATTGATTCCACGCACATAATAGATGCTTAGTAAGTATTCGTTGAATGAATTAATTAGCTAATCCATATACCTCTAATTTCACGTGACACAAATACTCCCTTCCCTCAGGAGACTGAGTTCCTTGAAGGCAGGATGGGGCCAAGCAAAGACAGTCAATACATAAGTCAATGGGTCCATGAATGACC
This sequence comes from Mus minutoides, assembly GCA_902729485.2. Classification (NCBI taxonomy): domain Eukaryota; kingdom Metazoa; phylum Chordata; class Mammalia; order Rodentia; family Muridae; genus Mus; species Mus minutoides. The sequence goes on along the minus strand of LR749611.1, from coordinate 1,630,871 downwards.
TGTGCAATCCCTCCTGGCTATCTCTCCAGTCTCTAGGTATGCAACAGATTTCTAGATGAAGAGAAAAGAAGCTCACACCTCACTTCTGCTGGAAGGAAAGTGACAGTACAATTTATGTAACTCATTAATCAACTCACCCAAGCTGTTAGGCATTTTGGAGGCATTTCCATGTACAGTGACCCAGAGGTCCCTAGCTGCATATATACTGGGACTTCAGGTCCTGCTCACTGTCACTCTAATACCCAGACTCAGTTTCCCTAAGGAGCCCTGTAAGGATGTGGCATCTGCTCTGGCCTCAGAAAGAACAGCAGAACCATAGCAGACAGAATGGTAACTCTTGCCTCCCTGCTATTGTGATTGCAGTGATCTGGTGCCCCAGTTGCAAGATTCCTCCTGCCACCCTCCAACCCCCACCCCCATTCCTACAGCTGAAGCCCAGGGGAAGTAACCCCACACAGTGGAGAGCCACACCCTCCACACTGAGGGTGCTGGAGTCAGAAAGAGCAGGAGTCTGGGCCTAGCTCACCTCTTCTCAGCTGTGTAAGCGGAGAAAACCAAGCCTGTGAGGCCCCAGCTCAGATGACATTAGCCGTGATGGCTGTTCCCGAAGCCATTATTCAGTGAGAATGAAATGCTAGCCGTGGAGTCGAATGCCAGATCCAGCTTAGAGGAAGCCTTAGGACATGGCAGGTAATGACACAGTCCCTTTCGGCCCAGGGGTATCTGTGCCACCCAGAATAAGTGTATTAGTTACATTTCTCACTCTGTCAAAATTCCTGACAGATGCAGCTTAAGGGCAGAAAGGTTCATTTCCCACTCGTAACTCAGTAGTATAGTCCATCGTGGTGAAGAAAACATGGCGTCGGGAGCAGGCAGCAGCTGGTCATGGTGCATCTGTAGTCTGAAGATGACCAGAGAAGCTGGTGCTCAGCTGGCCCTCTCCTTTTCTGACTCAGTCCAGGAGTGCAGTTCACAGAATGGTAATGCCCACATTCAGGGGGAATCTTCACACCTCAATTAACACAATCTAGAGGCTCGCTCACAGACCAATCTGGAAATATGTTTCCATGGTGATTTTAAATCCCATCAAACTGACAATCAAGATTAAACAGCACAGAGTTGCTTATCACACCAGGCCTGGGTTTTGGGTCTAGAAAGTAACGTTAGCTAAAGACTTCATCCTAAGATCATGGCCATGTGCCCATGACAGCGGGACCAAGCCTGGCTTCCACCACACCCATCAGTATGGCAGTCTCCTCCTCCTCACCCCCCACCCCCCACCCCCCACCCCTGCCTCACAGGATTCCAGCTTGTAACAGCTGCTTATTACAACAGCCAGAAGCAATGTTCCCTCTGGCAAGGGTGTAACCGTGCCTGAGTGCTTACAGAGACTTAGAAACAGCTCTCTACATGTAGACACGGGCCCCACAGAACCCTGCACATACTGTCTTGCTGATCAATGAAAAGCATGTGGACAGGGGAGGACAAGTGTGAGAGCGAGCACGTGGTAGCTCTGTAGCTGCCGTGGTAGCCATTACAGCCAGTCTCTACCCATCGTGTGTTCTGCCTTCCCTGAGGCTGGAAGGGAAGAGATTTGTATCCCCAGTCAGCATGCAGGGTAACCTTTCTCCACTAACAATCCTAACCATCTCAAAACCCAAATACCTCACCCTGCAAGGAGGGAAGGAGGGAGACGCCTGTAAGGTCTGCAGGTGTCCAACACAGATGTATTTTCTTCTAAACTCATCACAACTGCCAATTTTCTCCCTCTCCTCTCCTCTCCTCTCCTCTCCTCTCCTCTCCTCTCCTCTCTCCCAGGCTACAAAAAAGAGGGGACAGTCCTTCAATAGAGAGAACTCCTGTGTATCACTACCTGCTCCTATGCAGGTCTTTAAACACAGGTCAGAGGACATCTATCTTTCAGCCAGCCAGTGTGGGCAGTGTGAGCCCTCATTACCAGGACCTTGGGCATGGCAGACATTCAGCAACTCGGGAACTTTCTAAACAGCTGGTTCAAGGGCTAGTGAGATGGATCCGTGGGTAAAGTGTTCTCTGTGCAAGCATGAAGACCTGAGTTCAGATCCTTAGAACACACATAAAGGTCAGGTTTTGTCACACATGCCTGTAATACCAGAGCTGTGGAAGACATCTGAAATCAACTTCTGACCTCTCTCTCTCTCTCTCTCTCTCTCTCTCTCTCTCTCTCTGAACATTCCAAGTTTCTGCTAGACCTTCTGGTTCATCTCCCAAGTTCAGGCAGACTTGATGCTTCTTGATTCACAACATTAGTTTGTTTCAGTAAGAAACAATACTTCAAATTAGCTCACATATCAATGCATCTGGATGCTCAAAAGAACTGACCTGGCCCTGTGGCTCTGTGACCCTCCCCCTGCTCTTACCACCCCAACACTAACCCTCAGCGCATTTTGAGTGGCAGGGCAGCATAGAGCTTCTTACAGCTTTTCTCCTGAGGGTAAAAGGCTGCCTGAACTGTCATGAGAGGTCTCATCTTTTTTTTTTTTTTTTTTTTTTTTTTGGTTTTTCGAGACAGGGCTTCTCTGTGTAGCCTTGGCTGTCCTGGAACTCACTCTGTAGACCAGAATAGCCTTGAACTCAGAAATCTGCCTGCCTCTGCCTCCCAAGTGCTGTGATCAAAGGTGTGCACCACCACTGCCCGGCCCAGCTCATCTTCATGAGGTTAAGATAGCAGTTTGGGTTGTTCAGACACAGAGCTTAAGATGAGGGTGTGGTGCCCACCAGGGATTGGCTGACAGAGGCAGGGGTAAAGTCAGGATGTAGGGGGAAGGAAAGGAAGGGCATGGAAATGGAAGAGAATAGAGCAAGGCTTCCCAGTGTGGGTGTTGGGCTGCGGAAGGAGCCTGTGCAGATGTTTCACCCCAGCCTGAGTCAGAGATGGGTCACTGGCCCACCTGGACCCTCATCAGTGACTGAAGATTTAAGTCACAAGGTCAAGTCTACATGAACTTGGGAGGCAAAGAAGCTCTGGTAGAAACTTGGCATGTTCAGAGGAATCCCTCTGAGTGACCCTCCCGAGAGCACAGCAGGTTTACGTTCACCCTCCTAGGACCCAAGGAAGAGTGGTAGAGGTAGTTAAGTCCTGCCTAGAACTCTGGGGTTTGTAAAGCATGCCAGCTTTTGTGTCACGGCACCTGTGCACCCAGGACACCCAGTGAGATGGGTAAAAGTCCCGGGTACTTTTGTTCTCACATCAAGCACAGACAGCTTGAACAACAGCCCTGGCTCACCCAGGTGGAACCCTCACAAACTATGCAGCTTGTTGCCAGCCAAGATAGCATCAGGGCAGCAGGTCCCCAGAGGCCCTGAACACACAAGGAAAGCCCCAGGGGACAAGACCGACACGGACAGCCACTTGCACTTGCCTGTCTGAGGTGGGACGCTACCAGCTGGTCAGGGTCACAGGTGAATGGAAGCTCCCATGGTAGATCCACCCACAGGCAGATGAGGGCTGGCTCCCGTCACCTGCCACACCCTTCAGAGTTCAGAGCATGGGTCCTTCTGAAGAGCAGTGTTTTTAACCACACAGTTCATACTGTGAGCTCACAGAGGGATATGCGTTGGCTACATGTGACTGACAGACACTCTAATACCTCCCACCTCTGTCAGCCTTGCCTTCCCAATAAGGACAGAAAGGAAAAGAGAGGGGAGGGGAAGGGAGGAGAGTTGGCAGGAGTTAATGATTATCCCAGATGCCCAGACGGTCCTGAGGCAGGCAAGAACTTAGCAGACTTAAGGAGTGCGCACAGTTTATTCAGGACAGAGTGACTCAAAGTCAGAGGCAGGAGGAAGAAAGCAGTAGAAAAGGGAATTTGGCTCACTTTAAGTGTTGGGAGCAGGGAATAGCAGAGTCATTTGCAGATTTCATCTATCACACTGGCTTCTGGCTGTGTGTACAAGGTGAGAGGCCCAGAAAGGACCCGTTATCAGTGAGAGGCTGCTATTACACCCAGGAGAGGCGTCCCAGGGGTCATTTGGGTTTTATACATTTTTTAGATTTTATTTTTTTGGTTATTTTTTTCTTTTGAGGCAAGGTTCTTCTCTAGGTACTAGTTTTAGATCAACTTGAAACGAGCTAAAGTCATCTGAGAGATGACCCTGTTTTCTCAATTGAGAAAAACGACACCAGAAGATTAGGCTTCAGGCAGGCTGTAGGAGATTTTTCTTAATTAGTAGCTGATAGGGGAGGGTCCCGACCACTGTGGATGGTGCCACTTTGGGGCTGGTGGCCCTGGGTTCTGTAAGAAAGCAGGGTGAGCAAGCCCGAGCAGCACTCCTCCACAGCCTGCACATCAGCTCCCGCCTCCATGTTCCTGGCCTGCTTGAGTTCCTGCCCTCGCTGCTTTTGATGATGGGCTGTTACATGACACTCGGAGTTTCAGATTGCGTCCCGTGCTGGTTTTGGTCATGGTGGCTCAGTCACCCTAAGACACTATATAACCCAGACTAACCTCACATTCATAATCCTCCTAGTTCAGCATTCCCAGTGCTGGGATTACATGCATGTGCCACCACATCTGACATATTTTTTCATCTTTTAAAATAAAAAAAAATAAATTAACTAGCAATCAAGTAAATAAAATGTATAGTCATGTTTCTTCCCAGGAGGAATATGAGATTCCAAAAACCCAGAGAAGGAAACACAGACAGAAAGGCAGAGGAGTGGGATAGAGAGGTTTGAGGGCCCAGGGTTCCTGGCTACACCACTTCCTTAGTGGATGATTAACATGGACTGCTCAGCCTTTCAAACCCATGGCTTCTTCCTCCAAAAGCTTTTTCTATCATCACCACCATCACCACCACCATCATCACCATCATCACCATCTTCACCACTATTATTTCCGCCATTATAATCAACATAATTACTGTCATCATCACCATCATCACTGTTATTCCCTCACTCCATCACCAGCTGCAGCAGCAGCAGCAGCACAACCATCCCTCATCACTTCCTTCATTCCCGATCTTGTTCTATTAGAGCCCATTCCACCCTGGGTTCATCTCATAGCAGTTCTGGCATCTGAGTGGGTGGTCCACCTCGCCTCCTGGTCTTCAGTTCTTCTGTCAATCCACCTTCTCATCTGTGAGGTCTCCTGTTGAAATTTTAATACAACAACTGTTCAAAAGCAGGGAGATTTGATCATTAGACTCACTAAATACAAAGCTTTCTCTTCTCCTCTGCTCCCGGCCCCTCTTTCCTCATTATGCTTTTCTTTTTAGTATCCGATATCATTTTAAGCAAGGAAAAATGAAAAACTTGTATTAGTAGCACAAATGTTGCCATCCGTCGTTATTACATTATGCCGTGCAGTTTTCAATGTAAATAGAAGAACGTTTACTTCATATGTAGAATCATCAAAATAACAGCTTGTATTTTATGGTTCGTACATGCAAATGTATTTACTAGAGCTGTGGGATGAACCCCTGTTCTGCTTGCTGCTGTCTCTCCTCAATGGAATCCTAATCTACCAGCATTCACCTTTGATCACTGACGCAAACGGCAGGGCTGGAAGTGTGATTGACTCGTCTCGCCCTTCTCTTCTGTGCCATGATCCTCGCACACCCACGGAAGCAGAGTCGGAAGGTCTGAGGAGCTCCCTGATCCTCTGAGTTGATTCAAAGGTTTTTTTTGCCTTCCTTCAGCAATCGAAGAACATCCAGGACTGGGTAGCAAGACAGCCTCTTGGGGCTGTCAGTGCCTGTTCGATTATGCAAAAGCATCCTTGTGTTTGCTGAGTGTCACTGAGCTTCCCCACATCGTGAGGCCACCAAGACTCTGTGCTTGTGGCACTGACCATCAAGAGATGATAGACAAGTGAGAAGGTTACATGCAGATAAGTCAGGAAGAAACAGTGGACAGGTATGTTGCCTGAATCTGCCGCACTCATGTGCCTGCTCTATGGTCCCATCAGACTTCAACTAAAAGCACAGGTTTAAAGATAATATCAAAATTACAAGCTGTCTGGCTCCCTCTCTCACAGCCATTGCAGTACATTGAGCTCCATAGAGAGACAGCACTGGGGCAAGCGAGAGCCAGACGGGCACGAGGCGACTCTGTGCCTCTCAGAGGAAAATCAACTAAACATGGGCAAAGGAGATCCTAAGAAGCTGAGAGGCAAGATGTCCTCATGTGCATTCTTTGTGCAAACCTGCCGGGAGGAGCACAAGAAGAAGCACCTGGATGTTTCTATCAACTTCTCAGAGTTCTATAAGAAGTGCTCAGAGAGGTGGAAGACCATGTCTGCTAAAGAAAAGGGGAAATTTGAAAATATGGCAAAGGCTGACAAGGCTCGTTATGAAAGAGAAATGAAAACCTACATCCCCCACACCCCACACCCCACACCCGTGCGCAAAGGGGAAGAGACCAAAAAGAAGTGCAAGGACCCCATTGCACCCAAGAGGCCTCCTTCAGCCTTCTTCTAAGTACTGCCACAAAATCAAAGCCGAGCATCCAAGCTTATCTATTGGTGATGTTGCAAAGAAACTAGGAGAGATGTGGAACAACACTGCAGCGGATGACAAGCAGCCCTATGAGAAGAAGGCTGCCAAGCTGAAGGAGAAGTACGAGAAGGATATTGCTGCCTACAGAGCTAAAGGAAAACCTGATGCAGCGAAAAAGGGGGTGTTCAAGGCTGAAAAGAGCAAGAAAAAGAAGGAAGAGGAAGAGGAGGAGAAGGATGAAGAGGAGGAAGAGATGAAGATGAAGAAGATGATGATGAATAAGTTGGTTCTAGAGCAGTTTTTTTTCCTTGTCTATAAAGCATTTAACCCCCTGTACACATTCCTTTTAAAGAAAAAAATTGAAATGTAAAAAAAAAAGAAAGAAAATGATAAGCCCAGGGCAAGATGAGGCCCTCCCAATCACAGGTCAAATCACTTTGTGATCAATTGCATGCATGGCACACCCACAAATGATACAAGCTCTGCCTCTGCCAGGACATGCTGATGCTGGGCCTGTCTCCCTGAGCAGTGGTAGGATGACATGGGAAGGAGGTGATGGAAACGCTTCACAACCCCAACCCCTGGACCACGTGAGGCCTGAAGAGTGAGCTGGACCACCCTCAGCACAGCAAGCTGGAGACGCAGGCTTCACCTGCAGGAAGCTGGACAGCTGACTGCGATTCTCCGTGAGCTTGAGTAACATGAAACCCATCTTACTTGCAAAAATCAGAACTATGCTTACTAACTCAGCAAGCTCAAATCAAAATGTTTCCCTGGACAGACACTGGGCTATAAATCAACGGTGTGTGATGGCTGTTTGCAGTCAACACCACCTGGGTGTGCCTCAAGCATCTCTCTTCCTACTCAGAGCTTCTGCCCCCAAAAATGGGTGTCATCACCTGTGTTGGGAATGAGATCGCTCTGAAACCCTATATCTGCTGAGAGTTAGGGGCCAAACCATCACACATTTCCATTTTGGAGAGCAATTTCCTGCCCTTATCTTTTCTTAGCCTGAAAGCAGATGGTCTCACGGGCATGGAACATGGGTTCAGGCTTCAGGACACAGCCAGTGTGGGCTATTAGGCTCCATTCAGCTCATCTGGCAAAACAAAAAGGACTAGGGATGTAGCTCAACTGGGAGGGTACTGGCCTACCATGTGGGATATCCCGTGGCTCAATGTCCAGCACTTCTTGATTTGGGTATGGTGGAACCAGCCAGAGGATAAGACACACAAAGCCAGCCTTAGATATGTAAGACCTTATTCAGAAGAAGAACAAGGGGAAAGGGGAAGCGGGGGGGGGGGGGGGAGAAGGAAACAACAAGATCTAGAGGCCTAACTCCCCACTCACTGCCAGGAAAGCTGGGGCTCACTGGTAACACAAAAGAAGCCATCAAACCTTGGGTTAGCTCCCTCCAGTACTGAACATGCAGCAGCCGCTAGCAGAACCACACAAAGGCCCGCTCTGTCACTGCCTTTGAATATCACAGTTAAAACTCCCGCTGTCTAAATCCTGGTGAACATCACTCCCCTTGAGGCTAAATAAGGTAAATGATAAAAACAGGGGCTGTCTCTGTGGTCCACGTGATAAAGCTGAGGCTTAGAAGTTAAACAAACCCATGTGTTCAAGGTCACTTGGCAGAGCCAAGGATCATACCCAAGTCTGGTCCACCTTCCAGCCTGGACACAAGTGATAGACACAAATGAGCTCACACACATGACAGAATACTGTAAGCTTGGCTTTAGGACAATCATGGGGGCAGTAGCCACTTGCTTTCTAAACAGAGGCATTCCGTAGGGCACTAGAGGGTGTCACGGGAAGGAAGTGGCAGCGTTAGATGACCTAGGAGTGGATGCAGAAGGATTGCCAGCTTGAGCTACACAGTGAATTTTAAACCAGGCTAGGCTACATAGTGAGGTCCTTTCTCAAAGAAGGAGGAAGAGGAAGATTGGAAGATAGAGGAAGAAGAAGAGATTATAGTATTTCCAAGAAATGGATGGAACTGAAAATCATCATGTTCCACGAAATCAGCCAAACTCTGAAAAACATACCAATAAGACCCACGTCCAGTACAGCTAGGTCCTGAAGGCATGGCTGTGGCAGCAAGGGATTGAAGAAAGGACAGACACACAGACACGGGTGCAGAAAAGCCAGAATTAGATAGACTGTGTGCGCTCTGATGGAGTGGCACCAATTACCCAGCAGCGCGGAACCTTGGCACCTTCATCAGAGACAGCACAAGAGGAGCGACTATGTAGTCTCCGAAGGAAGTGTCTGTAGTGACCAGTCTGTGTTACAAACATCCAGGAGGAGGAAGCTGCTCAGCTTCGCACACTCTGGCCAAACACTTGTTCATAACACTCACACTCACACATCCGTGAACACTCACACTCGGACTGGAGAAAGGCTTTGCCAATCCCCGGTGCATCTGAAACCTTGGTCCTTAACATGGAGGCTCATATCAAACAATACACATTCACTCAGAACTTCTCTGGTTCCCGTTTTCTCTCGTGTGTAGGTCTAGACCGGAATACACAGAGATGCACTCAGCATGGGTGAAGGGGAGGAGGAGCAAGGGAAGGTCAATAATGAGGAGAGAGGAGTGGAGAGGAGCCAATGCGAGGAGAGGAGGATCGGGGAGGGGCCAATGCCAGCAAAGGATAACAAGGAACTTGCACGAAAATGTAACGAAACCAATTATTTATTGTGTATGCGAACCAAAAAATTAGTTGAAAAAAATATTCATTGGAGAGTGGTGCTCTCAAATTAGGGGAAGGAGGCAGCGTCTGGTGAAGCGCTTGAGTTGATAGTGGTTCCCATTTTAAAGGCAGAAGGTCTGCACTGGATGAGCTGCATCAACATCAACCCAGCACCTCCATATCCTTAGAGAGAAATTTCCAAACTCTTGTGAGTGCTGATGAGATGGCTGGGCAGGTGAGGTGCTCACTACAAGCCAGGTGTTCTGTGCTTTCTTCCCGTGACCCACACAATAGAAGGGGAATTGAAAGTAAAATTTAAAAATAGCTACTTCCAAGATACATACATTTTTAACTACTTTAGAATCTTCTTTTAGCCTCAAAAAGTGTCATCATTGTCAATAAAATACAAGTTACCCTAAAGCTAAGGAGACAGATTAGTTTCCCATTGTTGTATAACAAATTACCCCAACAGTAGCTGAAGACGACCAAGATTTGTTATCTTAACGTACAGATGCGATGCCATGTGGATCCAGATTCCAGATGTGGCTTAGCAGGATGCCATAGACTGCAGGAAGACTGTCAACCAGAGCTGCCTATCTCAAGGCTCCACTGGACTGGAAATCGCTGCTAAATTCCCTCCTGCACGGCTGCCAGACTTCAGAAGAACAGCATCCGCCTTGGCCCATGTGATTTCCTGACTGCATCCATCTGTGGGAGGCTCTGTAACAAATATCTCAGCCTGACATCCGACACAGCGGCCACTTATGGTCTTACTATGCTGACAACTAGGGTATTTGTAGTTCTTTGTTTTTTTTTTTTTTTTTTTACAGATGGCTACCTCACCTCTCTTTGTGGCCTTTCACAGTCTTCCTTCTGTGCCTTGCCCTGTCCTTGTTAGGTCTACCCTAATGATCTCATAAAAAGTTATCTCTGTAAAAATGTAGCTCCAGCTGGGCAACGTGGCACAAACCTTTGATCCTAGAACTCAGGGAGGTGGGTCTCTGTGAATTCAAGGCCATCCTGGTCTACATAGTAAATTCAGGTTTGTCCAGGACTATATGATGAGGCTCTTTCAACAAACAAACAACACTTATTCCAAATATTCTGAGGTATGGAATACTGGAGACTCTACCCCACACAAATGGGAAGGGCATGAGTCAGCCCACCTCTTTACTGGAGAGACTTCGCATCAGGGAAATGAGTGACTCAGGAATGGGGAGGGGAGGGAGGGAGGGAGAAAGGGAGAGAGGGAGGGAGAGAGAGAGAAACAGTCAGAGGGAGGAAGGGAGAGAGGGAGAGAGGGAGAGAGGAAAGGAGAGAGAGAGAGAGAGTCAAAGGGAGGGAGGGAGGGAGAGAGGGAGGGAGGGAGGGAGGGAGGGACTAGGGCTGGAGAATGGCTCATCTTTTAAGCCTACTTGCTGCTCTAAGGGAGGACTGAAGTTTAGTTCCCAGTATCTGTAATTCCAGTTCCAAGAGACCTGCTATCCTCTTCTGGACTCTGTGGGTATCTGCACTCACATGCATATACCTACACAGACATACACATACAGATAATTAAAATGAATTTTTTTTTGGTATTCGAGACAGGGTTTCTCTGTATAGCCCTGGCTGTCCTGGAACTCACTTTGTAGACCAGGCTGGCCTTGAACTCAGAAATCCACCTGCCTCTGCCTCTGCCTCTGCCTCTGCCTCCCGAGTGCTGGGATTAAAGGCGTGCGTCACCACGCCCAGCTTTAAAATGAATATTTTTAAGACACAGACAAATAATGAACTAAGACAAAAACATTTTATTATTTCACATACATCCTGGGCAATATTGCAGGTCTGCCCCCCCCCTCAAGATTCTGAGAGAAGAGCTGGTCCTCTTAGAGACTCTCAGGGAAGGAACACGCAGAACCTGGCTCAGAGGGGCCGTTGGAGGCTGCCTGGCACACTCCGCACCTAGACTGAGGGTTGACACTCACCTGGAAAGCATTTCAGCCTTCCTTGAACAGGCAGAGCTGGTGAGAGGCTGGTTGAGCAGTTCCCAGCCTTCCCATTGGAAGTTCAAGGAGAAGGAGAGGGAAGATGAGGGGACAAAGGTCAAAGGGTGATTGGGGATTTAAAGGAAAAGTGTTCAATGTAAGTCTCTTTTCTCTCCCTGCAGGTCCATGGTCTCCCTGGGGACAGGACGGCAGCACATTTACCCCTACATCCCTTTTCTCGACCACCTGAATAAACATACATCAAAAGGCAGTCAAACACATCACTCTGCGTGCACACATAGTGACACCCTCACACACTTTCACATGATTCCATGTATACCCAAACATGCACACACATGCACACTGTCACATGTGTACACTTGCCTCTATCTCAGCACACCACACATACATCTACACCACGCTGTGTGCTCCCGCATCCTCCCTGTGCCTGGTATGCATATAGTGGGTGTTCAGTCAGGAGTGACTTCAGTGACGACACATTAAGTTGGGGGCCAGCATGTCTGGGGAGCCTTCCAGTTAAATCTCACCACCAGCTCCTGCTGGATGTGCAGAGTTTTCAGCCAGGCTTCTCAGGATTAGAGAAGCATCCTCTTCCATAGCTACATCTGAACCGCCCCAGCCGGGGTGAGGTTTAGTGGCATAGTTGTTGATATATTTTCCATCAAGTGGTGGTTAAACCTTAAGCTTTCTTTATTCAAGCACCCAATGGTGTCAAGGGAGTACCTGCAGAGCAAAACACCTGCTCATATCTGGGGAGTCCTCTTGAGAAAAAAGGCAAGCTTTGGGGGAAATCCTGCATACCCCTCAGTCTTCAGGCTGCAGTTTCTGAGGCCCACTGAATGGCTTGTGGAGGAAAATGATCTCTGGGGAGGAAATCCTGATTGGATTTGCTGAACCACGTGTCTGAGGAATAACCAGTAAACTGCGTTTAAAGAGAAAGGAACAGTCTCCAGTAACACAGTGCAGAGCTGAATGCGGTCTGCTAAGGCAGAAAGGACCACATGGAAGACTGCGTGGGGTATCGTGTGTTTTCAAAAGGGCTGGCATCCTCGGTCATCTGGTGGCCTGTCTGTACGCTCTGAGTCCCACCTGTCAGGGCCAGTGCCAAGGCTCACCTTCCAGGACACCTTGGTCTATGAACCAACCAAGGACCAACACCTCCAACGTGCCTCAGCCTGAAGGCCCAGGCTGGGGCATGAGAACCCCCATCAGGACCTCAGAGGACTTGGAGACACACAACAGCAGCCCTCCAAAGCCACCTCTGGGCAAAACCCTGTGTTTCCTTCACAGCGGAGTCACGCGAGCCTGCCATTTCTTATTACAACATTATTCTTTATTTGTTTTCCAAATTACTCTTCATGTGTCACCTTTCTTCCTGAGCCCTTTCCCCCCTCCAGTGAAATCTGGCACCCCAAGCAGCTCTCAGAACTAAATTAATTATAAAATCATATTAATGTCATCCATACAGCAATGAAATTAATTTATTCCATACATCCGAGAGGAAGTCATCAATTATGAGCCTGGACTGTAGCATTTTTGTGTTACAAGCATTTACAATTCTCACAAATTTTAATATTTCTCCCAGCAAGAATTGCCATAAATATCACCTGCCGTAAAGTCTTGATTTATGAATTAAACTAACTTCCAGGTGCCACTAATATTTAAATGCTGAACATTTAATTCTGATTAAGTACATGCTCAAGGTATTTATCCCTGTATGAAAAATAAGTCTCTCCACCTCTCAGGGATGACCTCGGGCCCAGGATGGGAGTATATGTAGTGAAATCTGAGCCGGGAGGTTGCTATGGTTTTACATAAAGGCTTGGTCCCCAGGGCAGTCATGTCAGGAGGGCCTGAAACAGCAGTTCTCAACCTTCTAACACAGACACCCTGTAATACAAGTTCTTCATATTGTGGCGACTCCCAACTATAAAATTATTTCATTGCTACCTCATAAGTGAAATTTTGCTACTGTTATGAAACATAATGTATGTATCTGATATGCAGAATATCTAATATGTGACCCCCAAAGGGGGTCAAGACTCACAGGTTGAGAACCACTGTCTTACATCTTTGGGAGCACTGCCCTCATAAGAAATTGCGACCCCAGTCTCCCTCTGCTTCCTGGTTGGTGATGTAGCCACATGCTCCACCACGTATTCTCACTGCTACAATCTGCCATCCTTACAGGATGCCAGACCAACAAGGCCGCCTGATCTTATACTTGAAGCTCCAAATGGTGAGCTAAATAACCCTTTGTTCTGTATAAGCCTCCATTACAGCCACACAACGCTAACAAGATTCTTGTAAGTGCTTCCCAGCTTCCATGTCTCAGAATATACGCTAAGCCTGATCCAAGGGTAACCTAGCTGTGGCCTTCTTCCAAGACCTGACCATGTCCTGGAGTTCAAAGCAGTGCACTCTAATAATGAATACACCATCCAAAGAGGCAGCCTCCTCTCACACTTCTCAGAGAATGTTAGAGGACACCCAATTCCTCATCCACAAGACAAAGGCAGGCACAGAAGCACAACCCTATAATCCAGATGCTGGAGAGACAGAGACAGGAGGGTCCCTAAGGCCCACTGGTCAACCAACCTAGCCAAATCAGCAAGTTCTAGTTCAATGAAAGATCCTGTCTCCAGAAATAAGATGAAGAGTAAGTGAGAAAGAGGCTGATGTTGACTTCTGCCTCACATCCACATGAACACATACGTGTACCAAAACATAAATATGAATGAATCTCACAGATGTAACCATGAGAGAAATCAGACAGAAAAGAATGCAGACTGAGTGAGTCCAGTTATTGTATATGACACTGACGTCCATAATCAGACCAAGCTCAGCTGTGCTGTGAGGAGTCAGGATGAGGGTGGGTGGGAAGTTCCCGGAAGGGGACAGGGTGGGGGGCATTTGAGAAGCCTGGAACATTCTGTTTCTACATCTGGCCTCTTTACAGAGATGTACTCACCTTCTGGGACTCATCAGGCTGAATGCTTGTGACATGTGCTCTATAATTGCAGAGTGCACTTACCCTAAAAAGCAACTGTTGTGTATCTGAAGTTTGAACATAACGGGGCCTCCTGTGCTGTGCTTGTCTGACAACTCTATTCCATTCTCCTGCTAATGGGCAATCTGCTCATCAACACCTAACAAAACCAGGGTGATCCTAGCTCCTGGGCAACAGAGACAATATGACCACAAGTTCAAGACCAGGCTTGGACACAGTGAGTTCACAGGGCACCTAAGCTATATAGACTATCTAAAAAAATAATAAACAAAAATCCTAGCACATGTCAGCATGCATTCCACATGTCCACCTAGAGTTATAAAAACTCCTCACACAGAACTCCCTGGATAGGTTCTCCTGTCTGTGAGGGGAGGAGAAATGTCAGGGGTGAAGTCAGAGTTTTCAGTGGGCTGAGGGGAGTGTCAGAGAAGACAGGTTGGCAAATACAAAGTATGACTCTATAACATGGAAAATCAATAGTTGTAAGGTCCAGAGAAAAGATTCTGTTGCTACCCGCTTAGGACCTATGTTCAAGTTACCTGTGGGACACTGATAGCTATGCTTGCCATCACCTTGGCACATCTGAAAAAAGGGAACTTCAGTTAAGAACTGCCTTCAGCAGATAGGCATGTGGGCTTATCTGTGAGGCGGTCTCTTGATTTCTATCAGCTGGGCACATGGGCTTATCTGTGGGGCATTTTCTTGATTTCTATCAGTTGTGCACATGGGCTTATCTGTGGGGTACTTTTTTTTTTGATTGCTAATGTAGAATGTCAGAGGGCCCAGCCCACCTCGGGCAGCACCATCCCTAGGCAGGTGATGGTGGGCATATGAGAAGGGTGGCTGAATGATAGCCTGGGAACAAGTCTGTAAGCAGTGCTCACTCACAGTTCCTGCCTTGGATTCCTGCCTGACTTCCCTCAAGGATAAGCTGTGACCTGAAAGTATAAGCTGAAACACCCCCTGATCTATTCCCAACTGGGCCTGTTGGGAGGGGTATCTGTCTGGAAGCCTTGAGGGACTTGTGGGATCAGGCATGGCATCTCGGCAACACCCAATGACCTAAGCTCTTACTCTCCAGAACTCAGCCCCTTGGTATGGCCATGGGCTGTGACTCACTGCCCCTCATGCCTGACCACCTCATTTTTTTTCCTCCATGACCAAAGCCTGCCTCTCTTGTTCTAGTCCAGGACCCACAAGCCGTATCCAGGATCCACACCCTGTCCTGACAGATGGTGAGTAGGGCCTGATCAGATCAATGAGAGAGCTGATTTCTGAAGCCCATTTGCAAGGCATATTCCTTGTAGACACAATATACTCCGCAGATGTTTTCAACACAGCACTGGCTGTGCTCAGCACTCTCCTGGACTGTATGTTCACGCTGCACAGCATCAGGCTCCAGTGTACCCTGAAGCATCTGCCTTGACAGTGACAGGCTCTAGGACATCACAGAGAAAAATAGAACCCTGGCACTGATGGGAATCTACCTAGACCCCATGAAGAGCCCTTGTCCACTGGGGATCAACAGACTCCATCACAGTGGCCTTTCTACCCTGTTACCCCTTCCCTGGGCTCCTTCCCTGCGGAGCCTCTAAGAGTAAAAGAAGCCTCTCACCTTGGTGTCTTCACTGTAAGGGATTCGCCTCTCCACCCCTCACCACTCTCTGTTCAATCATATCCAACATTTCCTGCTCCAGAGCCACTGGAAGTCCCCATAAGGCACAGAGTGTCTGCCATGCTATCCTTTGAACCTTCTATGGCTCTCACTTCTTACAAAAGCAAGCTTACCATCTTCAGTCATAGAACCTGGCCCCATTACTCCCTGGGTGCACACACACACACACACACACACACCACAACCTCCTAGGTCTCAGCTCTAGTATGTTTGTTCTGATGGAGTTCCCTTCCTTCCTTTTCCCTTCTCTCCTTTAATGTATCTGAAGTGTCCTCCTCCTGGCCACAACTCTAGATTCATCCCTTATCTTCCAGGAGACTTAAGGCCCACTTTGAATTCCAGCTCTCTCCCTTTTATCTTTCCTCTTCCCCTTGTTAATCCCCAAGGGAAGAAGGGGCCACCAGTCTCCATCTTCAAGCCCCCCAGTTAAGGCTTGTACCAGCTGCTTCAACAGGACAACTCAGAATCTCAGGGCCCCTGCATAGTGACTACTGAGGTCTCATGCCATCGGCAGTGTCCATGTTTCTCCCACATAGCCTTCCAGGGTCATTCTGGCACCCAGCCCCTCCCAAAGTCCCTTGAAGTGCTCTAACTGCATTCAGTTAGCAAGAACTTACCACTTCCTTCACTTACCTCACCCTGGGGAAGTGAGACTATAACCACGTGGTGGGCATTGCTGCCTATTGATAACAGGGTAGCCCTATGAAAGGGAAATACAGATCTTCTCCAGATATATGCGTGTGCAAATGAGGCCCAGGAAGTGTTTGTGGAATGCACACACACAAAGAGGCTAGAAAGAGGCTTAAGGCAGGCAGCAGGGAAGCTCTAACGATTACTAAGCACCTAATATGTGCTGGGTACAAAGAGACAAGGACTTTAGAACCACATGGTCGGGTAGGGATCCCTGGCCTGAGCATAGACAGACCAAGCCCGTGTTCCTGCCTCCAAGCCCGGGCAAGTTCATGATTAGCCCAAAACCTTGTCTGATATTTTCATGAAATGTGTTAGCACCCACTCTAAGACCTAATAGAGAGAGTTATTCAAGAACAAGAAAATCCTGGTGTTTACCTTATATGATGCTATCATAGGAAACCAGAACCTCAAATCGCTTGGGCCTCTTGCCCAGTTGTAAGTGGCCAAGACAGAACCTATCCCATAGCTGCACTCTCACCAAGACTGCACACAGATCCTCAGGTCTTTCCAAAGGTATTCCTCCAACCTCTCAGCTTAAACCCCAGTAAAATACAAAGAACCTAGAGTCCCTCCCTCCTGGACTCTGGTCTCCCTCTGACCTC
Organism: Mus minutoides; assembly: GCA_902729485.2. Classification (NCBI taxonomy): domain Eukaryota; kingdom Metazoa; phylum Chordata; class Mammalia; order Rodentia; family Muridae; genus Mus; species Mus minutoides. The sequence goes on along the minus strand of LR749611.1, from coordinate 1,613,730 downwards.
TCACCTACAAAATCAGACATTAACAGCCAAACACAGAGGCCTCCATCCACATCCCAGGCTTCCTGTTTATAGCCCTGCTTCCCTGACTAGTCCCCCTCCACTTTCCATCACTGAGCCTGTACACTTTGTAGCCACCGCTGATCACCCTCTACACTCTCTGTCTTCTCAGAGTCAAGACTGCAGACTAATTCACATCTCTCCTTTCAAGTCCTCCCTCTATGGGCTCACATAGCAGATGAGTCCCACCCCTTACTCCCACTAGACTCACAGTAGCAAAAGAAAACAAATCGAAGTCCAGGCTACCTACAGCCAGACACACACCTGGCCCTGGAGGCTCCCACCTGTCTCCAAGAAGAACAAGCATGATTGCTTAGCTGATGGGGTAGCGACATTCAGAGCTGACCCAGGAGAAAGCCTGGCAGAGAGGATCTGGGGCAGTCGGGTACCAACCACCCTTCCAACAGGCAGCCGGCCTCATGCAGATCCTAAGAGATGTTCATGCCCTCTCCTCTGTACCAGGCCTGCCTGTTGCTACTTCTCAGTCTAAGGCTGAGGGAACGTGTGAAAATATAAAAGGCATGCTTCCCTTCTTGGAGAGGAGCTAGATTCTTTGGAACATTCTCAAGTCACCAGCACGAGACAGCTTATCATATTAATGCATTGATTTGTGGGCAGTTCCTAGCACTCCATAACTGGGCAGAGGGGTTTGTGAAAAAGGCCCTCACCCACAGCCTTGCTTCCCGTGTTATATCTGCATGGTGTTTGGTCATCAACCAGAGAGGCATGAACCTAAACAGAAACTGTGAGCCAGAGGCAGGAACGGTGGGCAGGATGCCAGGCTGGACCCAAAACCTACTGCTTAGCACCACCCTCTTAGACCTGCAGCTCCTTAAAGTTTGATACATTGTCAACTTCCATTCATACATAGGAGCCCAGCAGGACTGAGGCAAGTTAAATCACCGAGTCCCTGATGCGGAGCATCAGGGGGAAAATAACTCTCATTACTCTTCGTTATTTCCACATTGCAGGCAGACAATGCCCAGCCAAGGGAGAGGGGCCTCCACAGCCCATCCCACCCACCTGGCTGGGGTCTTCCGGCCCTGGCCTCTCTCTCTCCATCTTCCTGGACCTAGCCAGGACATTTTTCATCTTCAAGTTCTCAAATGCAAATCCCAGCAGCCTGACCCTGACAGAAATCCCAGCTGTATCCCTGTTCTAGACATGTTGTGTTGTTTCCAGGCTCCTTAGGCCCAGGCAGATGCTCTAGCCACAGTGACCCCCAGAATACCAGAATGTCAGAATCAGCTCCCTCGGGCCCTAAGCCTTCAGCACCAGGAAAAGGACAAAATTATGATGTCCATGGGGAGAAGAGGGAACAAAAGTCACTTCTTCAGGGACAAGACCCAGAGTGCAGCCTGATCTTGAGCTTCTCTCTCCTGTCTCTAGGACCTGGTATGTCTGTACCCTCATACTGCAGACATCCCCACCCCCAACCCCTTCACCTTGGTTCTTCCTATTAGCCTTTCATGTTACATCCCTGCCTAAGTGTCACCTCCTCCAGGCAGCCTTCCCTGACCATTCTAATCAGGGAAGGATGCTCTCCACCTCAAGGAACCCAGTATGATCCCTGTTTTCAAATTTTTCTTTAAGGGAAGAGCGTATCCGTCCCCATTTTCAGGCTATGAGTTCTACAGCAACACGCTGGAACCTCATCAGTCTACCATAGTCTCTGACATCATACTTCACAAGGCAAAGACTCCAAGATGGAAGGAAGGAAAGAGGGATAGAGGGATGGGGGAGGGAGGGAGGGAGGGAGGATAGGAGGGAGGGAAGGAGGGAAAGAAAGAACATTAGCCTTTTCAACCCTTCTCAAGGATCTATGTTACTGGTAATGAGACCCCCCACTGTGCTGAATTCTGAGCCTCTAGATGTTTCAGTCTAGCCTTACCTCAATAACTGAGCTTCCATAGCTGTCTGGCCCCAGTTATGGCTGTCTTGTTCAGACCAGGACCCTGCTGGAGACTGGGAGATCAGCTGTGTATCCATAGCCCAAGCAGGACATTCCTGCTGCTCCTGTGAGTAGAGGGAAGAGCTATCCTCTCACCCCAGTGCAAAATATGTCCATTTCCAACAGGGCTTGCAGAATTCTGCCTCCACCATAGAATTCTGCTGGTACAGGATGGAGCCACACATTCCACCTACCTGTCTTATTTCAAGCTGTTGAGACTGGGTCCGCTCAAACCAGGGCTCCATTCTCAGATCTGGGTTCAAAAGTCTCTCCTGAGGGCCTGTACTCTCCACATATAAAAACACTTCCATGGGCTGCTCATCTGCTGTGAAGACTGTCCTATCTCACTGTGGTGGTTTGAATAAGAACGTTCCCCTATAGGCTGTGTTGATGTCCATGGCCTACATTATCACAAGGGTCATGCAGATGTCCGTGATCTAGGCAGCTGCCCGAATCCATGTTAATGTCTGTGCAGCAGCGGAGGGCCATGTCTGGGTCTGTGGTCCTGATGCTGCTGGGGGCCGTGTTGATGTCTGTGGCTCATGTTATCACCTAAGGCTGTGGGATGAAGACGTGTCAAAGTCTGTGGACTGTGGTGCCACACGGGGCATATGCTAACGTAGGTGACCTGTGCAGCCTCCTAAGACCACGTTTGTTGGTGTCCTTAGCCCATGCTACCACTGAAGGCTATTATAATGTCCATGACCCCACACTTTAACAAAGGACTGCATTGATGTCTGTGATCTGTACTGCCACTGGAGACCTTGCAGAGGTCCTTGGCAGGTACTAATGCTGGAGACCATGTGGGATGTTCATGGTCCATGTTGTCATCAGAGACCATGTACAAGCCTGTGGTGGCAAAGAGCAAGAACTCTACTTTTGCAGTGGTATCAATGACTACAGATGCAGTTGAGAAAGAGGAACACAAAGGGCTTCTGTGACAACCCCTACCTGCTTCACCCCTCCAAAAAATAAGTAACAGCCTAGACAATAGGCCATCAAAGAGTGTTGTGTGTAATTTTAAAAACACACTTGCTCCTTTGCCTGGGAGCCATGCTCTTGCCCTAGCTCTGAGATCACAATGTAGCCAGTTTCATATAGATCCACCAAAGGCCAGCTTTCCCAGGTGCTGTGATCACTCCCCCATCCCCTCATGGCTAGCTTCACCTCCTGCCCACCTTAGCTCTGCAGATGGAAAACACTACACCCCTGCTTGAATGGGCAGTCTGCCCTAGTCAGCTAACAGACAGTCCTTGGGATAGTTTCTCTTTCTGAATTTCAGCTTAACCCCTGACTGATCTCTGGCTCATGTCACTCACCTCTAGTGTACACTGTACAAGACCCCCACCCTCACCCCTCCCAGGGGGAGGATGGTAGTCTTCGCACCAGATAGGAAGAGTGTGGTGGTCTTCATACCAGATGGGGGAGCAGCAAGCTCTTCACATGAGGTGGGGGTGTGGAGATCTTCATACCAGCCACATGGAGAGGATCTCTCTCTCCTTTCTCCTGTACTTGAACTAGAGGTGGTTTTGAGAACAGAGATGCTAGCTAACAGCCATTATACAAATACATAAGTCCTGAGGCAGACTGGATCAGCCATTGCATCCCTGGGCATGGCAGGGACATGTTGATCCATGCTGTTTTCTGTGCTCCTTGTCTGCTCATTCACACCTCATTCAAACTGCACTGGGTGCCTGGTGTTCTAAATGCAGATTCTTAACTGTTAGCCCCAAACAGACTTCGTTGCATCTGCCTTCGGCTCTTAGTACTTTACCATCTTGCACAGAGGTTTAGATCCCAAATGGAACCCACAGTGGGTCTCCAGTCTCCACTTTCAAACAAGGCTTAGATGAGCAGGTTGTCACTGTGGAGGGTAGGAAGTAGCCTATAGCTCAATGGGCTGTGTTGACCCAGATCCCTCCTTTCCTTCTCATGAGCACTCAAAGCTGGCCTCAGCATGCAGATAGCAATAACAGCCTTTCCATTGCATCTTGCACCCTGATCATGAAGTCTTGCTTCTTTTCTATGTGTGGACACAACTTATCACTGTTCCATGCCCTCTAGACACAAAGAGAGTGGCTCAGACCTGCCACCAATGCTGCCTCTATAGACCCTAATTCCCCAAGGTGGATTCCATGACTTTGCCCAGATGGAATTCACAGATAATTTTCAAGACTACAAGCCAAGTTCACTGCAAGACTATTGGAAGCAGTTCATATGAAATCTAATAGTAGCCAACATTCAGAGGTTTCCATGGGCAACGGTTCCATCTCTCCTAGTATACAACCAAGTTGAGCAGCCAAGAAAAGCACAGGCAGAATAGTCTGTCCATCTACTCCTCACAGTGACTTGTTTTGGTCACAGAAGGCAAGACAGCCCTTGTACCTGAAGAGGAATCAGTTGAGCAAAATTGTACCACAGCACAGGGGTCAGAGTAGAATCATGCAAATCCTTCTGCAGAAACACCTGCAGTGTCCACCCCAGGGGAGCACTGTCCTATAAGCACAGTCTATAAGCAGCATCACCCCTGCCTGCCTAAGCCTCCTAAAGGAACAGAAGAAGGGCTATTTCTGCAACTGGAAAGCTCAAAGGTATGGACTCTATCTATATTTGACCATGATGAGCAAGCTTAAATAGTCCTAGGGGTGCAAAATTTGGAGCAAACTTCGAACTCCCTGTCTGGAACTAATGTTAAGATGTTGTCAGAAGTTAATTAATGCTATTAATAAGGCATGGGGGGAGGAGTGCCAGGGCCCTCCCCTGCTTTAGGTATTCCACAGGAGCTAAGTCAGCCACAGCAAGTTTCCATAGAACCAACCATGTGAGGACTCACAAAAGAGGGTCTGCCGTGAGCTCCTTGAAACCAAAAACCAAGCCCTTCCCAGCTAACATCCCAGATCTTTGTCTGGATCAAAGTACTCCTTCTGAGATGGTTTGGGGAGTAGAGATCCTCGCCAAGGTTCACAAATAAGGGACTGTGACTTCCCTTAAAGCTTCCCATTAAGCTGTTAGATATACAGGGCAGCACAGAAGTTATCACCTGAGGACCATGTATATCTCCCCCAAATCTGCCTTAATAAGAATGAGAGCCATTTGAATGGGCAGAAGACCCAGCCCCTGCTTCCTACTTAATATCCTCTCCCAGCTTGTCCAGCCCCACCCCCACTGTCTTCCTAGCATCTGACTTGCTCTTTTCTCCTGACCTCCATAGCCTATTGTGCTGACTAGTCTTGTGTCAAATTGACAAAGTAAAGTTTTCTCAAGGGAAGGAACCTCAGTTGAGAAAATGCCTCCATAAGATCTGGCTGTAGGGCATTTTCTTAACTAGTGGTCAGTGTGGGAGAGTGAAGCCCGTTGTAGGTTATGCCATCCCTAGGCTGGTGGTCCTGGGTTCTATAAGAAATCAGGCTGAGCAAGCAATGGAGAACAGGCTCCTGCCTCCAGGTTCCTATCCTGACATCCTTCAATAATGAACAGTAATGTGGAAGAATAAGTCAAATAAACCCTTTCCTCCCCAACTTGCTTTTCGGTCATGATGTTTCATCATGGCAATAGAAACTCTAAGATATATTTCATTCTCATTGGCTAGCACTATCCACAGGACTAGCTAGGCTAGGTATAGGATCAAACAGAGCTTTGGGGTCCTGAAGGATGGAGAGAAGGGGTTCTTCTAAAGTCCAGTGTTGGAGAGAAGCTCCAATATGGCCTTGACTAAACTGGCTGCCCTTGACTTGGGCATGGCCATGAAGCTCATCTCTTGGCTCTGCCTTCCCAAGGCCTCTTTTTGTTATAATAACCAACTCTGGGCAAACCAGTGTTCCAAAAACCTAGAAGGCTACAGGTGTCATGGCCATGTCTCAAGGAAAGCCCCAGGAACCCACTACATTGTACCCTGAAGAACAGCCCTACACCACACATATGTACCCTCAAGGGAAGCAAAATGAATGGAGGGTCCAGGAAACAGTGAACACACTATGCTTTGCACTTTGTCGTTTTGAGCTTCTGGAATGTTTCTCTGTACTGCAAATGTGCTCAACCACACATCCACAAAGCCCAGACCCGTTACTGATGTGAAACTCTGATATCCAAACCCTTGTTTCTTCCAGGGCCTAATAGCAACTGAGGTCCCTACTTTATTGTCAAGTAGACTACCATCTCTGTCTCATAGGCAGGAAGAGCCATCCCAAACTTCAGCACACAAATGTATGACCTCACTTCTAAGGACCCAATCTGGCCTTCTAGCCAGGGATGTCAACAGACATCCAACCCCAAAACACAGCTCTCACCTCAAAAGCAAAAGGGTATAGTTTGTTTTAGAGCCAAATATGAGATGGTATGGCCCCTATACCATGTTCCAGTGCACTAACAGTTTCGTGAGTTTTCTATAGTAACAGAACAAAGAAAGTCATAAATTGATGTATGTTTAAAAAACATTGCTGGAGACATCAGGTGGGCAGGTTACGGTAAACCTGGGAAATCTGGACTCTAGGCTTCAGATGCTATCTGATGGCATTCTCTGCCTGGCTTGGTGAAAGCCGGTGGTCTTGTTTGAACATTCCAAATGGTTTGAATAGTCCAATGATGTTAGGTTAGTCAGAGATGGACAATAACTGGTTATTAGGGTGACTAAAGATAGTGCGGGATAATTTGGCCCCAGACCTGTAATATTCCAACTCTCTATACTCACAGAAGCCTTCATCTGTCAATTAGCCTGGTAGAGTCTTTATGTGGGTGCAGCTTTGTTCTTGGAATTTCAGTCCATTTGTAATTACCTGCTGCCAACATGTCCAGTGCCTCCAGGAAGCCAGGAGTTTCCCTAGAGGACTTGAGTTTCTTCAGTCACTGCAGGCATGGGATCCTGAGAACCTCTGCACCATATTGAATCACATCTACCCAAAGTTCATGACTCCGTAGGACCTAGAAATTATTTACAAATACTTCTTTTTGATATGATCAAGTTGTGATGAGATTATACTTGGTTGGTATGAGGCCCAAATCCAATCACCGATGTCCTTTCAAGGGAAGGGAGATTTGGAACCAGACCCAAAGGAGAAGACTACGTGGTGATTAGACTGATGCAGGCACAAGCCAAGGAATGAAGATGCTCAGAAACAGCTAGAAACCAGGAAGAAACAGCAAAGTTCTCCCCAGAGGCTTCAAGAACAAGTGGTCCTGCAGACACCCTGACTTCAGACAGAGCTGGAACAAAATATGCTCCTCTGTGTTACACCATCTGGTCGGTGGCGGTGCTACCAAGACAGCTTCCAAAATAAATTTACATCAAAACTCTGCTTAAAATAGCGCACCCTACCTACTGTGTTACTTTTCCCATTGATGCAACAGCACACACCCTAAAAAGCAACTTAAGGAAAGGAGGGTTTATTCTGGCTTACAGCAGGAGGGCATGGTAGGTACATCATGGTGGGGAAGGCTTGGTGTCAGGAACTTGAGGCAGCCGGTTACATGGCATCTGCAATCAGGAAGCAGAGAGATGGATGTTGGCTTTCTGCTCCCATTCTCCTTTCTTATTGACTTGAGACTCTGGCCCATGGAATGGTTCATCACGGAAGGGGAAAAAGCCCATGAGGCCCTGCCCTCCCCGAGGGACTATTGGCAATCAATGGCTACTGGAGGGAGGGGTATCAATGTCTTTAGTGGTATAGCCATTGGCAAGTTGTTCCTGTTTCAAGAGAAGTTCTAACTTAGAGCCAAAAAGAAGACCGGAGAGTTGGAGGAGACTTGTTGAGAAAAAAGTTCTGGTGGTGGATGAGCTGGGGGTGCAGTGGGTTGATAAATGCATTATATAAATATATGAAATTGTCAAAACCATTTAAGTTTTTTAAAAGACAAATGTTTAAAGCAATGATACACTTAAAAGGGACCTTGCAGATTTGAATTTGAATAAAGAAATAAAATCTATTAAAAACAACAACAAAAAAGAAGAGACAGAGATAGAAATTAAACAAGGCTGATGGGGTGATTAATAGCCTGGAAAGAGACATAACGTATTCAGAATATGGCAAAGAGAAAAAAAAAATAAGAACAGTGAACAAATTTCTAAGTAGAGTTCTAGAACACAGAGAGAATAAAGACAGTAGAAGAGAAGCTATATAGAAAAAAAGAACTTTCTGGAACTGATTTAAATGAGTACTTTGGGCTACAGAGATGGCTCGGTGGTTAAGAGTGCTTGCTGCTCTTCCAGAGGTCCCAAGTTCATCTCCCAGAGCCCACACAGTGGCTCACAACAGACCATAACTCTAGGAAATATGACACTGTCTGCTGACTCGGCAGGCACTAGTCTCTCTGTCTCTTAGTCTCTGTCTCTGTCTCTGTCTCTCTCTCTCTCTCTCACACACACACACACACACACACACACACACACACACACACACGGTACACAGACATACCTGCAGGTAAACTACCCATGCACATAAAATAAATATATTTTAAATTACTCTATCTGCAAAGAAGCAGGAAAAAGCGCTTCTAAACTAAAAGGAAACTCATTCACTAAAAACGGAGCCAGACTGATGGAGGAAGTAGACCATTAAACGGCCATTAGGAAGGTCTCAAGTCCGTGACTGAGCTTCCACCTTATGAGACCGGATAAAGGATGACAAAGCAAGCAGAGGGGACCCTAGGAAGTTGACGTCAGAGACTCTAAAGCATAAAAGCAAGAGAAAAATCAATGAGATCAATAAAATGGATAAATCTCAGCAAAAAGGACAAAATAAAATAGAAGATGAGAAAAGGACCGAGCATTGGCTGGGTGTGGGTAAAGGTGCTTGCTGCAGAAGCCTGAAGACCTGAATTCAAACCACGGGAATCCACGCAGAGAAGGAAGGAGAGAACTCACTCCACAAAGCTGTCCTCTGACCTCCACACATGCACTATGGCACCTAAGTGCCCACCCCACTCCCATTCCTTCCCCACACAATAGTAACAAGATTAAAATCTTTTAAAGAAAAAAAGATACAAATTTCCCACCTTAGGAATGAAAGACAGGAAATCACTGCAAAGCCTGAAGACAGTAAAAAGGACAATAAAGAAGACGAACCCGCAAGCATCTTCAGGCGCAAACAATCCCCAGTGGTGAAAGGGGCTGATGCCTAACGGAAGGACCTGCTAAAACTCATCCAAGATGAAACAGTCCTCTGAATAGTCCTGTAACCACTACAGAAGCCGAATGCATAATTTAAGAAAAACAGCTTCCATAAAAGAACCAAGCACAGATGGTTTCATTGAATTCTACAAAACATTTAAGAAATAAACATCTCGGCTCTGCAGTCACTTCCAGGAAACAGGAGCCCAAAGAAAGTTCCCACCCCACACGCTGCCCTCTAAAGCGCCTGCCTCTTACCACGCTAGCACAGCCCTCTTTTCAGAATTAGATGACAAGAAAATGTCAGACCCGAATCCCTCGTGAATTGCTGTAAAACTCCTCAACAAAATATTAGTGTGTCCTATCCAGTGATAAACTAAAAATGAACCATCATAATTACTGTAGTTTGGATCCGGCTCAGCCCCACCAAAGGGCTGTGTATACCAGGCTGGGTGTCCAGGTCAGAAGGTACTCTAAGAGGTGAACCTAGAGAAAGGTTTTAATCACTGAAGTTATGCCTTCAAGGATTTGTGAGGCGCTGCTACTCTCCCTGCCTCCCCTCCCTGCTTTCCTCTCCCTCTCTATCCCCCTTCCCCTTCTTCCTGTTTTCCTGTCCTAGCCATGAGGTGAATGGCTTTTCTCCACCATCCACTCCTGTGCCTTCTGAAATAACCAAGAACATCTTGAACAGAATAAGAAAGTGGAAGACTCACATTATCCAACTGTTTAGCTTTACCCAAACTACGTTGTGGAACATGATAGATTCACACAGACACTACAATGGTTTTTTGGTTGGTTGGTTGGTTTTTTGGTTGGTTGGTTGGTTTTTTGGTTGGTTGGTTGGTTTTTTGGTTGGTTGGTTGGTTTTTTGGTTGGTTGGTTGGTTTTTTGGTTGGTTGGTTGGTTTTTTGGTTGGTTGGTTTTTTGGTTGGTTGGTTGGTTTTTTGGTTGGTTGGTTGGTTGGTTTTTTGGTTGGTTGGTTGGTTGGTTGGTTGGTTTTTTGGTTGGTTTTTTGGTTGGTTGGTTGGTTTTTTTGGTTGGTTGGTTGGTTGGTTGGTTGATTGGTTGGTTGGTTGATTGGTTGGCTTTGTTTCTTACAAACATATGTGGCATACCAAGAGAGACAGGCCAGTCCTTTCAAGCAAGCTTTCTGCCCTATCTGGTACTTTAAACTCCATGCTCATGGAACAGGGTCATCAAGAGACCCTTCACACTAGGCTGACATCCAGCAACAACCAGCACTCATGTCTACAGAGACAGGTCAGTGTCAAAGAGGGTGTCAGGGTATAAGGCAGACATGGAGGAAGGGCAGTACATTGAGCCTCACAGAGAAGCCCTGCCTGCCTCAGTGCCAAAGCCTAAGCCACTCTTGTCCTCCCGGCTCCTGTCTTGGTCAGTTCAGGCAGCCATAACTGAATACCAGTGAGACTATGAGTTAAGAAGCAGCTTTTATTCTGCCAGCTCTGGAAGCTGGAAGGCTAAGGTCAGGGTTGGTTGGTTGGTTGGTTTTTTGGTTGGCCGTTCATGATCCAGACTACCGCTCTCTCACTGGGTCCCCGTGTGGAGGAGAGGTGAGCAGGCTGCCTAGAGTGTCTACACAGAGGGACACTTATTCTACATGAAGCCCCAAGCCCATGATCTCATCTGAACTAATCAATTCCCAAAGACCGTGTGCCTCCCAGTACCCTCCAACCAGGAATTAGGACCTCACCCTAATGAAGTAATGAGATATACAACTGAGTCCACAGCAGTCTCTGTGAGTACAACCCCTTGCTCCCCACCCAGAAGCCACCATACCTCCCTTTGAATACTGGGATGAGAGCCTCTGGGTGGTTTAACCATCCACCTGGACTACTGTATAGTGCTTTCTGCCCATTTTACCTCAGGTGGAGTATATGTGGATATACTTGGCAGGAGAGGGGCGTATATGTGGCTACAAGGAGAAATAGGCTCAGCTATGAACCAACAGCTCCCCACCCCTTCCCTAGTTGGACAACCCAAAGCACACTTTCGAGTCTTCAAACTGGGCTGCAGAAGGCTAAGAAGGGGAAGGGTCAAGGTCACTGATACAAATATCAGTGTTGCGGATCCGTCGTAAATCCCAGACTTCATGTCGTCATTCTCTGATTGACATCTGCTGAGTGGTCAGAATGGGTTCTGGCCAGGTAAGGATGGGGAGTGAGTAGGACAGGCCCCCCTCCCTTCCAGCTCTCTTGGCAGCTTTAATCAGATGCCATGTAGGATTACTGACACCCTCACGCACACCAGTGGTTGTCAAAACAAGGTTTGGTCATAGCTTCTGAGTGGAATAATGGGTCTAGGGTCCCACCACAGATGTCGCTGCTGGTTGGCAACAATCTCATAACTGACATCCGTGGTTCTCAACCTTTGCATCACACACAACCCCTTTGGCAAACCTCTATCTCTAACACATTTAAATTATGATTCATAACAGTAGTAGAATTACAGTTATGAAGTAGCAACAAAAATAACATTATGGTTAGGGGTCACCACAACATGAGGAGCTGTGTTAAAGGGCCGCAGCACCGGGAAGGCTGAGAGCCACAGACAGAGATAGTGGCCTATTTCATTCACGGGCCCCCAGGGCCACCACTGTGTACAGTTTTGCTTCTGGACCGGTTATACAGTGTGAAGATGTAGTTTAGCACCCCATTGTTGGGATCAGGAAACCAATTCAGGGATTGGGCATGACTGGCCCAACCTCATACACAGAATTCTGACCTCAGACCTGAGAACAGACTCTAAGAAAGCTTCTCTCCAGCTCCACTCAGGGCTGTGGAGGTTTGGGAGGGGGAGTGTTGTATGAAATCCATCCTCTCCCAAGGTCGTTTCAATTTCCCTAGCATAGCTCTTTGCACCTGAGTGACTTTGTGCCGGGAGAATTTTCATGGTAGCTCAGGAGCAAGGCTAGCTCTAAAGAGCCATATGAAACCTCTACCCTGCCTCTGTGCCTCTTCTGTGCCCGTGGTTATGTGCTGTGACCTGTGTCATTTTCCCATGACTTAGCCAAACATGCTCTCTGTAGCCAGTGTTTATTCTCAAAACATCTGTGTTCCTTAAGCATATTCTTGCAAATGTCCTCCTGGGGCTGACCGGCTCCCAGAGAGAAGCAAGCTTCACACCACAGCTGCTCTCTCCAGCCCCTGTTTTCAGGCCACAGCTGCCTGGGGAGACCGAAGCCACAGTATGAAGCTCAAAGCAGTGACCATGGGGCTGACTATGGCTGGCAGGGACACAGAGTGTTCAAATGTGTGCAGACACCATAGCGGAACTTTAATTTCTTTTCAAAGCCTACTTTTAATGATGGTTCTTAAACGCTTTAACCTCCCTTCTAGCCCAACATCCACCAGACACAGTGAAAAGGAAAGGATATGGGGGAAGTGGACCTGTTTAGAAATGGTTCTTTGGAGCAGATCCCATCTGCGTTGTCAAGAAATCAGCAGTTCAGTTCCCAGGTCAGTAGTGGCGGCCCAATCCACTCGCAAACACTTCACAGATACACCAGAAGTCCAGTTTAGTAGTATCAGAATAGCAGCAGTGGTGGCACAACCTAGCAGGAATGACCAGCCCTCAGCTGAATCAGCACAAGTCAGAAGGAGGGACCAGGAGGGACACTAGAAGAAGTTCTCGGCTGTGCCTCTCTCAGCAAAGCAAAGAAAGATCAGCGGAGATGAGAGACCAACAAGGGTTTCACAGCTAACTCTAAAACAAGCCAGGCTGTCTCCTTGGGTATCACCGTACCTTGACACATCAGGTCTCTGCAAGGCTAGGTACATCCTCTCCCACTGAGGCCAGACAAGGCAGGCCAGCTAGAAGAACATATCCCATGTACAGATGACAGCTTATGGGATAGCCCCAGCAACAGTTTCTCAGGCCCCACATGAAGTTTTGGTTTTTCAAGACAGGGTTTCTCTGTGTTACAGACCTGGTTGTCTTGGAACTCTCACTGTAGACCAGGCTGACCTTGAACTCACAGAGATCCTCCTACCTCTGCCTCTCTGGTGCTGGGATTAAATGCGTGTGCCACCTATCCAGCTTTTTGATTTAGCACTTCTTAATACCAAAGCAGTCAACTAAAATAAATAGCAGTTGGATTGCAAATGACCAGAGACAAGGTTGCCAAGCCTCAAAGCTCAAGGATTTTATTCCCTCTTGACCCGGGTTCCAGTGTCTTGCACTGATCTCGGATTAGAGCTCTAAGGTTGCCTTGCTTAAGCATGAGCTGGGGGTGAGGGCGCCCCCTGCAGCACCCTCCTTGTATCAACATTTCTGCTGTACTCTGCACCATGCACTTTGTTATGATGGGTTTTCTGAGAACAGCAAGATGTAGTCAATGGATAGGGAAACTGAAAGAGCCTCTATAGTGTGCCATTGGGGCGATGAAAACTCAAAAATGTGGCTTCAGAAAGCAGGAAAGTTAATCTCAGACTGAGGATGGCACCAGAGAAAAATAATCAGCACCTGAAAAGCCGGAAGTCACAAAAGACAGGAAGGGGCTGGGCTTACGGTTCACATAAGCCAGTCACAGCAGCAAACATGCACTCCTGCAACCCCAGCACTCACTCGGGAAGTGGAGGCAGGAGGCTGGGGAGATCAAGAGCACCCTCAACTACATAGCAACGTTGAGACCCTGTATAAAATAATAGATTTGGATCTGGGAGGTAAAGTGGCTGTCACACAAGTATGAGGACCAGAGTTTAGATCCCCAGCATCTGCATGTCTGAGGTCTCAGAGCCAGGCAAATCCCCTGAGCTGTCTCGGCAACCAGTTTAGTCAAAATAGCAAGTCCCAGGTCCAATGAGAGACCCTGCCTCAAAAAATGAGATGGAGACACCTGAAGGAAGACACCCAAAGTCAGTCACTATCCTCTACATACATACACACACACACACACACACACACACACACACACACACACACACACTGGAACAAACGAACCTACCAGTGCACACATTCACATGTACTCGTATATCGCATGTGCATTTGCATGCACATGCAGGAGCTGGGATCACAGACTGTTCAGTCAGGGTTCCAAGCACATAAGATGCTGAGATCCTGGCAGAGGACTGGACAGAGGTCTCTGTTACACATTCCTTCACTATGTGACCGCTGCCCAGCCCCAGCTCCAAAGGGGCACAGGCTCCCACAAGTCAGGAAACAAATCAGTGAAAACTGGCTGTATTATGACTAGGGGCCACAGGCTACCAGGCAGTTGACTCCCTGTGGAGTTTGCCAGAAAGTAAATTCCTCCTGCCAGGACAAGGAAGCCAGCAGTACCTCTCTTGTTGGCGCAAGGCTCTCAGGTGGTACCACGAGGGAAGCAGGGAAGTGAGAGAGTCAAAGCACAGACCAGAAGGCAAGGGTTCCCAAGTCAGGTCGGTGACCCAAAAGGAGGCAATAAAGGTCAGCATGTCGAGCAGGGGTTCCTACCAGTCTGACCCACAGGAACCCAGATCTTGCAGATAGCTTGGGGAATCTCAAGTTTCACTGTCACAGCATCAAACCTCTTATTGCCACAATGCCACACGTCATTATGTGAGAGCATCCCAGTCTCAGAACACCACCGGTGTCACCTCCATAGCAGCGCTGGTGTCACACATCATGCTGTTAATACTCTTCTCACTGTGTCTCAGTGTTACTATATCACAGCATCACCATGTCACATGGTCCCTGCATCTCAGTCACCACATCACCATGACCATGCATGCCATGTGTCACCATTGCCAGTGACAAGTTTTCCAGGTCCAGTAAATCACTGTGAAGAAAAGTACGTTAGAAGGTGCCATCCACTCCCAATTACCTGCTCCAGACCCTCACGCAGAGAAGAATGCTCCCCAGACCTGGGCATCGGGCAGGTATTCATACTGGCTATTGGTGCCCTTGGGCTGTTCCTATAAAAGGTTTATGTGGCTCATGATAGTTAAGTGCTAAGTACTGCCCAGAAATGTGTGTGGATCTACTTTTAGCATGGATTTCTGGATGCAGGCCAGCAGCCACAGACACACAACAGCTCAGGAGCCTGCAGGTCTCCCCTGGTCCTTTCTTCAAAATGTGTTTCCCATTAGGCCGGGCAAAGGTGTTCAGATTTCACCTTTGCTCCCCGCAGTCATTGCCAGTTCTCTTGACCCAGGACCAGAGCCAACGCCACGAAGGATGGCTAAGGCTCAGTACATGGGTTCCTTAATATGTGAACATCCAGAACCTCAGAGAAAGCAGAGCTTGCTGATTTTTAAGCCAGTGGCTTCCTAGCCTTCCCCTCTAGCTACTTAGTCCAGGTATTATTTATTACAAATGTTATAAGACACCAGAGAAGAGACTATCCCCAGTTTCAAAGACCCAGACCATCAGAAGTGATAGTCAGACCCTAACCAGGACCTTCTGCTGAAGGGCCAACTTTGAGGAACTTTTCCAAAAGACCTTTGTGGGCCAGGGGGTTGGATAGAGTCTTGATGTTTGTGAACACACTTCAATGTGATCTCCAAAGATGAGCCCTGCTTGCCTGCCTGTCCTTGAAAGTGACCTTGTACAGTGGTAGCCAGACCAGCAAGACAGACCCAGAAGATGTGCACAGCGTCAAAATTACAACTTTTGTTTGATTCTTAAAGGGACAAGCACCACAATGCATGCCTACCATCTACTCTTTGACAGTGACCTTGACTACTCCTCACCCCTGACCTCTGACCCCTGACCCCAGCCCAGGAGCCATTTGCTTCCCTTAGCTAATCCTTGCACCTGCCAGTCCAGTTCCTAGTGTAGCTGGAGTGTGAAATGTCCACATTGGGCCTATGTGTTGAACACGTGGCCCCAGCAGGTGATGGTCAGTTGAGAGATTGTGGATTTGGGTCATGGTGGAGTGGGAGAAGCGAAGGTATCAGTGGTTCCAGTCTGTCCCTCTGTCCAACCCAAGTGCACTTTCTCTGTGTCCCTATCACTGTCTTTCTCTATCTCTATTCTCCTTACTGGCCTACCCAAGCAGCCTGACACTCCGGCCAGGCAGCAACAAAGGTCAGCGAGCAGCCACAGGCCCCCAGTCCCTTGTTCCTTTAGCTTTGGCTCTTTGGTTCTGTGCATGGCAACATCCTGTCTTTTACCACAGAGGGGAAAAATGCCAAATATAATGAAGCTTAACTTCCCTTCAGCAAAGGGACAGTACCTTCTTTCCAAGGCTTAACCTGGAACCCCCATGCCTCTTAAGAACCCTACAGGCTGGGGCTGGAGAGATGGCTCCCCTATTAAGAGCATTGATTGCTCTTCTAGAGTATCTGAGTTCAATTCCCAGCAACTACATGGTGGCTCACAACCATCTGTAATGGGATCAGATGCCCTCTTGTGGTGTGTCTGAAGACAGCAACAGTGTACTCACATATTAATTGACTAATTGATTAATAGAACCCTCCAGGCCACAATAAGCTCTGGGCTGGCTCTAAGTTGTGGAGAAGCATCTCCTGTACTCCACACAGGGGAGCAAAGTGCCTGGTAATCACACTGAGAACTAAGGCCCCATGGCCTTGGACCTGCAGGAGAGAAGCAAGACCCAGTTCCCTCCAAGTTAAGAGTCCAGAGCATGGCCACTACTGGGACTATGACAGAGAAAGATAAAGTCTGGGGGGAAATGCAGGGAGGGAATTAAGGGACTGACACTGCCTAGTAGTAACACAGAGGCCAGGCAGCCAGTGTCTCCCTAGGCTTTTCTTTGGGGGACAAGGATTCTGAGTTGTAGCTTTCACTCAAAGCATTCAGCAGACTGCACCCAGGCTCAGGGCATGACCTCTCTGATACCTAAAAAGCACTTGCCTAACAAAGTTTATTTTTGTTTAGACTCCAGGATTTGATATGTACACATTCTCTGGAATATACATACTGATAAAATACAAAAAAGTAACAGGTAAACTCAATAAAAGGCTTTCCCACTGTAATAAGTGTGTGGAAAGAAATGGAGAGAGTGTGCTGAGTAGGAATTACAGGAGACCCCTCCTACCAACACACATACACACACAAACACACAACATACATGGTAGACTAGGCAGTACCTCTCTGCAAATGTGCTACACCGGGACCCACAGAGAAGAGAAGCCACCTGGCAAAAGGCAGGCAAAGCCCCTCTGACAACAGTTGCCAGAACCCATGATAAACAGGAGCCTAGCTACTCTCTACAGGAAACATGTCAACTCCATAAGGGAGGTCCCATAGTGTGATTCAAAGATGGGGAAGCAATGGAGATGGCTCAGTGGTTAAGAGCACTGGCTGCCCTTCCAGAGGACCTGAGTTCAATTCCCAACACCCACCAGGTAGCTCACACCTGTCTGTAGCTCCAGTCCCAGTGGATCTGACAGCCTTACACAGACATACATGCAAGCAAAACACCAATGAAAATAGAATAAAAATAAAGTCAGAGATGAGAAAGCTGAGATTCAGAGGCACATAATGGGTTCACCAACATCCTACAATTAGGGGAGCAATGACCTAGTTCCCCAAGAGGCTTCTGGACCCCATATCCCTCCAGGACTACTCCTGGCCTAGACATGATCCTCACAACCTTTTGTCTCATTTGTGAGGCCAGCCTAGGCAGCTCAGAGCATTCAGTCTCATTGCCTTTGGAAGTGTGTCACCACCTGTGAAGAGCTGGGACAGTACATAGTCACCGCAGCATGGGATGTTGTCTCTCTCTTAGAAAGACACTGACTCTGTCCTGAGCAGGCAAGACTCCCAAACTCACTGTTGTTGAACCACAGTGAGGGGATCTGCTTCAGTGTCTTCATCTGCCTTAGTCTTCGATGGACAGACAGGCTACCTGGTCACTGATACATGCACATATGCACACACACACACACACACCCCTGAGGTCTGACTCAGGTCATATCCAAGCCCCAAGAAACACCACACTAGCCCGATGCAGCCCAGCCTCAGATGGTTGCCCTAGTTACCTGGGCCATAACTGACAGACAGCCTCAGCAAGAAAAGTGGCACCACTCCCAGCTGGCCTCTGTACTCCTGGCTTGCCAGCCATGGCCAGCATGGTGCCAAAGCATGGCCAGCTATGCCATGCAAAGTAGCTATGGCCAGCTCCAACCTATACCCCAGTAATTTCTTATTATCTGTCTTCCTAGGGGCACTGTATCCACCTAACCCTAGACAGATACAGACCAGACACTCTTCTGCCTTGTCCCTGTCCTTGAGTGTCCTAGAAAGCTTACCCACCCAAGATTCCTTGCAAGTAGCACACTCATGAGATAAATGTACTCCCACTCCCCTGTCCCCCCTGCTCAGTCCACCCTGAATCTGACTGGATAAGCCAAACAAGGAAGGGAGACCTCACTCTGCAGCTTCCCCCCAGAGAGAAATCATCCTCTGTCTCTCTGAGCAGAATCGCAAGGGTTCTGGGGCACTGCTGAGCCCCATAAATTGAAGCAGAGTGTGCTGGGCTTGAGATAGCTCCTAGGTAACACGGTTTACAAGCCACACCCTTCCCTGCCTTCTGGAATTTTCTACAGGGTTTCTGGCTTTGCTCCCTAATCGCCTTTTCATTTAGTTGCTCTTCCCTGGGCTCTCTTGTAAGTTCCCATGCCCGGACCTTTATGTTGAGGGTCCTGGTTGTCTCCTTCCTGGTCCAGCTTGGCTTCTCTTGTGAGTCTGTCTTCCTCTCGAGCTGTCTCAGCCACCACTGTTACAGGGACTCCCTCCTCCCCCTGCCCCATCTACATCTCCAGCTCACTTTATAGCCACATATCAGGAAGACTGCAGCCACCTGCTCCATTCTGGCCCACCAAAGACAGTGGCCCTTCAGGGGTCCTCTGAAGACTTCAGAATCCAGGGTCCTGAAGATCCAATTTAGGGTCTTTCTCTACTAGGGTCCCAACCTCTGCTTCCAGAAGACAGTCAAAAGGGTGGGCAATGCTTGTCTAACCCTCAGCTCAGCAGCCAAAGTCGGCCTGAGAGCCACAGGAGGGAAAACAACTTTCTCTTTCTCAGGCACAGCTGATACGGGCAAGTTCTCAATCAAGTACTGTGGACCATGAAAGAAAACCAAATCCTCTCCCAGAGAGAGCAGGCTGAGAGTTCCAGCAAGAGCTCCCCAACCTGCTCTTGGGGCCCATACCTTTGTCCCAGTCTTCTCCTTAGCTGTGCCACTAAATCAGACAAGGACTGACTGAGCCAGCACTGAGCCCAGATGGCGAATATCTACACATGCTCCCCAACCTGCCTCACAGGCCACTGATGGTTCCTGGGGCCATGATACCCACTGCCGACATACTCTAGGCACAGAACACTGAGGTGTGGGGCACACTCAAGAGCTGACTCTCAAGGACTGATTACAAAGCTGTAGCGCTCCTGCCCCTAAGGATGAGGGATGCCTCCATCTTGCATTTCCCAGAGACTCCAGAGGCACAGGGCCTTGCTGACTCGTCCACATAGTATACCAAAGTATACTGTGGGAAGCCAGGCTTCCCACAAAAAGAGCCAAATTGCCTCCTCCTTTACAAGGCTGACCCTGAAAGTCAGCAGAGCCTTATCTCAGATAAATATGTAGAGCTGTTAAGCAAGGTGCCAAATTCCTGAGACTTCTCACAAGACATCCCCCAGCATCCTGA
Organism: Mus minutoides; assembly: GCA_902729485.2. NCBI lineage: Eukaryota > Metazoa > Chordata > Mammalia > Rodentia > Muridae > Mus > Mus minutoides. The sequence goes on along the minus strand of LR749611.1, from coordinate 1,594,010 downwards.
GATCAATCACAAGACATCTTCCAGCTTCCCGAGATAAATCACAAGGCATCCCAAGGCTGTCATCCTCCTCCCATATGTCCTTCACCCTGAAGTCTTTGTTCTCCCTTCCTAGCTCCTCCCTATCCCCTTTCTTTTACTGAGTGTATATAACTGGGTATTGTGCCTAAGTAAAGTTAGACCATGACAAAAACTCCCAACGCATGGGCTCGCTTCTTTCTCCCCCCCCCCCCCGTTTCTCTTTCAGACATCGGTCCTCCTCGTCCCACGGAAATAACTAGGTCCTGCTGGATGGGACAGTATACCTCTCCCTCCAACCCTAGTCTAGGAGTTTGTTTCTTAACCAGAAGATTCAACCAAGACAAGGGACCAGGCTGGGGTCCTAGAGGGGACAGGCTGCTTCCAAAGTTCCCACAGTGATGAGAGAAGCTAAGAAAGAAGACATTAGGACCTCAGACATCTGTATCATGAAGTTCCACTGTGGGCCTTTGAAATGGGTATTATATGGGAACTGAAACTCAGACATGCCCTGGTTCCTCATGGGAACAAGGACAGCTGAGGATCAAGCACAGATTAGGCCTCCTTCATCATTCTGATGGGACAGGCAAAACTGGGGGAAACAGTGGACATATCCAGGCATTTCATGAAGATGACTAGAGTCCGTGAGTATGACAGGAATGTGGTCAGTCAGTATGGAGGACTCACTTGAGGCTCATTGGTCCCTTGGGCCTTCCTATGTCAAGCCACCTGAAGACACAGTCGGTGGGCCAGCTCCACACATGGAGCAGCCTCATCTCCCCTCCTCCCTCGTCTCAGAAAGCCCAGAGCTCAGCTCTCCTCTTTAACACTGAGATAATGAGAAGCCTATCTTACTTCCTCGGGGGAGGCAGCTGCGGGGTGGAAGTCGGAAGTGCAAACTCTGGTGAGGATGAATCATCCCCCTGCTGTTGATTAATTTTTTTTTTTTGCAGCGATGTTTTTATGGTTTTCTGAGAACACATGGAAGGGTAAAACTCATCTCATCTGGACTGGCAATAACTGTTTGGACCAGAGTTCAAAAGGCCAGAGATGTTGAAACAGCATAGAGCTGGGCCTCCGGCCTTTGGGCTAGGTGTGGTCCACATAGATCCATCACATTGAGACCAGACAAAAAAGACCAATGTACACTAGGCATCTTTCTGTGTGTCTATCTGTCTGTAATTCATTCTCTCTCTCTCTCTCTCTCTCTCTCTCTCTCTCTCTCTCTCTCTCTCTCTCTTTCTCTCTCTCTCTCTCTCCCTTCCTCCCTCTATCCCTTCCCTCATTCCTCCCCCTCCCTTCCTCTATCCCTCCCTCTCTCCACAACTCTTTCCTTCTTTCCTTTTCTCTCTAAACTCAGGGCTTTGAACATACCAGGCAAGCACTCTCCCAGGGTGTCTATTTCTGTCAGAATCCACCACTGTGCCTGTGGAGGCCTGGCAGGAGACCACTGTGCCGTCCCATGGGGATTGAGGTAAACTTAATAATAGAACTATTTATAAAGATAGGTGAAATAAAGATGTGGGGACATAGGAGTACGCAGAACTGCTACAGGGGTAAAAAAAAAAAAGAGAGAGAGGGATTCTTAGAAGCTTGACAGAGGCGGACATGAAGCAGAAGTTGAGGCTCTTAGAGACCCCACAGGGATTGCTCCTGGAAATAAACCCCAACCTCCCTTTCCTCTCACCGGCTCCTACAGCAGTGATTCTCAATCTCTAGGTCACGACCCCTTTGGCAAGCCTCTAGCTCCAAAAATATTTACATTACAACCCATACCACCAGCGAAATTACAGTTATGAAGTTGCAATGAAATAATTTTATGGCCGAGGGTCACCACAACATGAGGAACTGTATTAAAGGGTCACAGCATCAGGAAGGGTGAGAACCACTGCTCTTCAGGGTCTCCCGCTGACCGGCCCCAGCCTCAGAGACCATGCAGCAAGTGGGAATGGTGGAAAAGAGCCTAGGACAGGCAACTGAAGACCGCAGCCCGGCAGCCAGGAGGAAGATGGCAGCCCAGCAGTCAGGAGGAAGATGGCAGCCCAGCAGTCAGGAGGAAGCTTTCCACTGCCATCCTCTGCCTCTCCAGAAGATCCTGTCCAGGGTCCCTTCAGGGAGCCAACATAAAAGCCATGATCTTCAGGGATCAAGTGGTCCACAATAGACTATAACAGTCTGGTGATATACCTTAGGCAAGGGATGGAGACACAAGAACAGAGCAGCAAGTGATCTCATCTGCTTTGTTTAGGCTCCCATCTAGAAATCTGGTTGAAATGGTTTCTTGGCTTAAAGAAGCAATGACAGCTAGGCTATCTGCAAACAGAATGCATAAACTAATGAATGCCTCCGAGCTCCTAAAACCCCACAACCTTAAAGGTCTGCTGTGGGTGTGTTTCCAAAGTGGTTGTTGATTCTTCTGCTAGGAAACATCTTCAGCTCAGGATGCCTTCCTGGATTCCTGTTGAGGCAGAGCTTCAGAACTAATTAACAGCAGCCACCGGCAAGACAGCTGCTCACCTGTGATCTGCCTCCTCCCCTTCCCCGGTCCCCTTTCCACTAGAAGTCCATGTTTCTCTTTGAGACCAGCATCTCCTCTCTGTTTTCCCTCCTGCCCTGAATGGAGGTGATCACTCTCCATTCTAGATCAGGAGTCAGGGTTTATCTGTGACCAATCAGCATACATTCTCCAAGGTCTCCAGAATGAATAGCACTCTAACCAATCCAAACCAGCTGGGCCCCTTATTCCAGAAGAAAACAAAATAAAAGACTCAACCTTTCCCCACTGGACCCACACACAAAAGAGATCAACCTGGATTATAATGAAATACCTGAGGCAAGCTGCTGCATAAAGAAAAGAGGTTTGTTTTGCCTTGGGGCTCTAGAAGAGCAAGGTCTAGAGGTCCTCCTGCTGTGAGGATGTGTTCATTGGGGTGTATTCTCTCTCCTTCTTGCAAAGACACCTAAATCAATCACAGGACTATATATGGCCCCACCTCCAAACACCATAGTCAGGTTAAGTTTCAACCCCCTAGATACCATTAATTTGACTTGGGAGATTGAAACCCCGTACCAGTTAAGGAACAAGGCAGAAGGAGGCTACGTGCAAACCAGCAGCCATTCTGTGTCAACGAGAAAAAGGGCTGCTTAAAAACACACAATAGCAAGAGCCACAGATGAGCAAAAAGCCATGGCTATAGGATTTGTGTCCCAGCTCAAATCATGCCTGGCACAGTTAACCTACACAGGTTAGGAAATCCCCTATTTGGCGATGCCTTGGACCTTCTGATACCATATTGTTTTTAGGTGACAGGCAGCATACTGAGGGCCGGGCACAGTGAGCCTACTTCTTTCAAAACCAAGCTTCAGGACATGACAGCTCTACAAAGACGAGGATCAAAGCATGCATCTGCATCTACATCTGTATCTGCATCTGCATCTGCTTCTGGGATGATTGGGAACAACTGGGGACCTGAGTGCCTCATGGGAGCAGTTCAGTGAGCTCCCCACTCTGCCAAAGGCACTGAACTTTAGAAAGGCAGGATAGTATGGTGGTTATTACCAGCCAGGGACCAGGCCTTGCCCGCTCTGCCCCTGAGTTTGATCCTAGCTCTACCCATTGTTTATTGGTCCTCTTGAGCAACTTCCTTCACCTCTCTGGGCTCAATCGATGCATCAAAGGATGGTACCTCCGGGTCTACTCTGTTGAGAATCAAGTTGGCACCTGTAAAGGCTTTAGCAGAGGGGGTTGGCTCAGAGTTAGCCTCACCAAAAAGTGTTAGCTGCCATCATTGTAGTTAACATCAGATATACATCTTCCTTGAGTGAGTTCCCACTGGAGGCTCTGCCCTCCAGGTCCTTGACCTTGTGGAAGAGTTCTACCACATGCCTCATCCCCTTTGATCCTTCTCTTTGCAAGTTCTAATGAAGCCTGTTCTTGAACTTGGCCTGTGGGCCACCTTGGACCCACCACACCTGATAGCCAAAGCACATGAGGCTAAGTGATCTGCAGCCCTTTCTCAGCCCAAGATGGCAACATATTATTCATTCTCCATAGCAGAACAGCCTTCACAGCAGACAATGGGAGAGGTGTGCTGGTTGATATTGACTGTCAACTTGAGGAGACGTGGAGCCAACTAGGAAACACACCTTTGTGTGGGGAGGGAGGGTGGAGGTGGGGGATGGGGAGGGAGGGAGATGTGGGGTAAGGGGTGTTTCCAGAGAGGATTTAACTAAGGGAGTTAGAGTGGGCTATACCTTCCAACAGATATAATGAGGTCCAAAGAGGCAGCAGTGCAAGCTGACTACCTCCTCTTGTCACTGAGCCAACATGTCTATCGCTGCTGCCACCACAGCCAACAACAACCACATGCTCTGCTTACATCAGCCTCCAGCTTCTTCAGCCTTACCACATGGTCTGAAGTCAGCAGTCCCCTGGAAATCTTCTAGACCTCTGGTGACAGGTTGGGACTGCTGAGGAGTTCAACCTCATGGACCCAGTTGCTTCCATGTTCTCAGCCTCCACAGTGTACAGGCAGCCATTGTCGGACTACATAGCCCCTATCATGTATGCCAGGCCATTAAATCCCCTTTGACCTAGGTGCTGGGCGCCAAGCTCAGTGCTCCATGCTTATGCTACAAGAATTATACTGATTGAGCCATCCCCTCAGCTCCCAAATATAACAAATACTTTTAAAGTAAATATTTAATGGATACCATTCACAACTACAAATCAACATTTAAAAACAAATTTCAATGTATACACTTCTGGGGGAAAGGCATAAAGGGTCAAAATGGGTACAAGAGGAAATTGGAAAGGTTAACCTCATAGCTGAATAGCCAGGAAAGGAGGTAAACCTCTTGGGAAAGCAGCAGAAAAACTGGCAAAGAGTCGGAAATTCAGTATAGTTACCAGAAGTATGCTCAACATGTTAAAAACAAAAGTTCACAGGAAATGCAGCCAGTATGATAATATCCATTACAGTAGCAGGAAACATAGAGAATCTAGAAACAGTCCTATAGAGGATGCGTGAGATTGCTACAGAGAGTATTCAAGGGTCTAATACAGGAATAAGAGATGATGCTAGGGTGGGTCTGGGGCTTAGCATTGAGGGCTAGCTTGGCATGCTTGAGCTCTGTGTCTGTCTTTTATTGCTGTAAAGAGACAACCATAACCATGGCAACTCTTATAAGGAAAACATTTCATTGGGGCTGGCTTAGGTTCATAGGTTTTAGTCCATTATCATCATAGGAGGACATGGTGGAATGCAGGCAGACATGGTGCTGGAGAAGGAGCTGAGAGGTCTACAACATGATCCCATAGGCAGCAGAAGGAAACTGTGTTCTACACCATATTGGGTGTAGCTTGAGCATCTAAGACCTCAAAGCCTGCCCCCCACGATGACACACTTCCTCTAACAAGTTCACACACCTATTCCAACAAGGACACTCCTCCTAATAGTGCCACTCCCTATGAACGTTCAAACACATAAGTCTATTGGGCTATACCTATTTAAATCACCACATTTTACTTCCCGGCTGCCATAGACCTGTAGCTATTACACAATGAAAATGCATTTAGTCCAACTTCAAAAGTCCCCATAGTCTATCACAGTCTCAAGGATGTTTAAAAGTCCTTCTGAGATTCAAAGTCTCTTCTGAGATTCATGCACTCTCTTAACTGTAATCTCCTATTAAAAAAAAAAAAGATCATGTACTTCCAACATATAATGGCACAGGATATACATTACCATTCCAAAATGTATAGAAGGGAGCACAGTGAGAAAATACTGAACCAAGCAAGACCAAAACCCAGCTGAACAAACTCTAAACATTACAACTCCGTGTCTGATGTCAGTGCGCTCTTCAGATCGCCAACTCCTTTCAGCTTTCTTGACTGCAACACACTTCTTTCTCTTGAGCTGATTCCACATCTTGTTAGCAGCTTTCCTTGGCAGGCAGCTCATGGGTCTGGCATCTCTAGCATCTTGGGGTCTTCAAAATTCAGGTTTCACTTTCACAGCTTCACACAATGGCTTCTCTGGACCTCCTTGCAGAGACACCCCTGCCACATGCCTGGCCTCAGGGACTTTCCTGAGGGAGATTCCATACCCATTCTATTCTTGACTCTAAAGCCAGAACAGCATGGCAGAAGCTACCAAGTACTGCTGCTGCTTGCTGGGACTGAAATGTGGCACCCTTGTTCAAGCACATCATCACCAGCTTTCTGTTTCGATGGTTTCCTTCATTGCCTAAACTTGGCTCTTCTGGAGTTTTCTCTGTAGACCAGGCTAGCCTTGAACTCAGAGATCTACATGCTTCTGTCTCCTGAGTACTGGGATTAAAGGCACGTACCACCACCCTGGACCTAAACTGTTCTTTAATTCCTTTTCACAAGATCCTAGGTAGGATCTTGCCCTGGAGTCATTACTCTCTTTATTCCACTTAATATCTCCAACCTGTTTACTTGACCACAGGATTTAGCTCCATTTCACTTCCTGGTACTTGATTTCTCCTTGAACCATACAATTTTTATTTTTCCTTTCTCAGCTTGCTCCTTTTCATCGAAATACTCTTCATAAGAGTGAACACTAGTGGGGCTGGTGAGATGGCTCAGCGGGTAAGAGCAACCGACTGCTCTTCTGAAGGTGATAAGTTCGGATCCCATCAACCACATGGTGGCTCACAACCATCCGTAACGAGATCTGGCTCCCTCTTCTGGAGTGTCTGAGGACAGCTACAGTGTACTCACATATAATAAAATAAAATAAATCTTAAAAAAAAATTTAAAAAAAAAGAAAATATTAAAAAAAAAAAAGAGTGAACACTAGTAACCACACAACAGCCTATACTAGACTGTTTTTCTTTTCCAATGCAATTAATCCCAAACTCTTCACTTTAGCCTCAGGCAAACATTTTAGACAAGGACAAAATGTAGCTATATTCTTAGCAAAAAAAAAAAAATCATATGAACAGTCTCTAGGCCATATACTAAAATTCTTCTCTTCTGAAATCTCTTGAGCCAGGCCCCCACAATTCAGCACTACTGCCTTTAATGTTCCTACTAGGATGCCCATTAAGCCCTGCTTAAATCATTCTACTCCTTTTCTAATCCAAAATCAGGTCTATGCCAGAAATACCTCACTCCTGGTACCAACTTCAATCTTAGGGTTTTATTGCTGTAAAGAGATACCACTACCGCCACAATTCTTATAAGGAAAACATTTAATTGAGGTTGGCTTACAGTTTCAGAGGTTTAGTTTGAAACTAAACAGTGACACACTTCCTCTAACAAGGCCACAGCTACTCCAACAAGGCCACATTTTCTAATAATGCTACTTCCTATGAGTCAATCATTGAAACACAAGGGTCCGTGGGGACTATACCTATTCAAAACACCACAGTGTCTCAAGTCTTTTTAAGAACCATTTTATTTTAATGTTTATGGGTGTTTGGCCTACATGTATATCTGTTCATCACTTGCATGTCTAGTGCCTGCAGAAGCCAGAAGAGGACTTCAGATCTCCCTGAAACTAAAATTATAGACAGGTGTGAGCTGGGAATCAGCACAGAAAATGTGGGTGCTGGAAGCCAAACCCAGGTCCTCTGGGAAAGCAGTCAGTGCTCTTAACATCTGAGCAATCTCTCCAGCCTCCCCAGCCCTAGCCTAATAACTTTTTTTTAAGTGAGGCAGGTCCTATTCATAGACAGCAAGCACACTGTCTTGGGCAATTTTCATCAAGCTAATCTATAAATTAAAAGCCAATTAAGTAAAATGAAAAGCACAGAAACATTTTCCAGGGACTTTAAAATAGATTTGAAAATCCCTATGAAAAATAAAGATTTGGGGCTAGGGAGTGACTCAGTAGCTAACATGCTGACTGTATAGGTATGAGGGATGAATCCAAGCACCCATATAAAAGGTGGGTCTGGCAGTGAACATATGTAACCTCAACCCTGGGGGATAGGCAGACCCTAAGGGCTAAATACACAGGCTCCAGGTTCGGTGAGAGACTCTATCTCAAAATAAGGTAGAGGCTAGGTTTGATGACATATGCCTTTAATCCCAGCACTCAGGAGGTAGAAGCAGACAGATCTCTATGAATGAACAATAACCTGGTCTACAAAGTGAGTTCCAGACCAGCCAGGCCTTCAAAGGGAGACCCTGTCTAAATAAATAAAAATAAATAAATAAAATAAGATGTAATGTTGAACTCTCCTACACACATACAGAGAGAGAGAGAGAGAGAGAGAGAGAGAGAGAGAGAGAGATTTATGAATAGCTAAAATAACCTTTTTAACAAGTATCTAAGAGGCAGGCTGGAGAGATAGCTCAGTGGTTAAGAGCACTGACTGCTCTTCTAGAAGTCCTGAGTTCATTCTCAGCAACCACATGGTGGCTCACAACCATTTACAATGGACTCTGATGCCCTCTTCTGGTGTGTCTGAAGACAGTAACAGTGTACTCATATACATAAAATAAACATTTTTAAAGCACCTAAGGGATAACAGTAACACAAAAACACATGAAAAAAAAATCAAAAAGCAATTAAGCCTCAGAGCCAGGTCCAGTGGTGGAAGCAGCACTGAGATGAGAGCACCAGAGATCAATGACTGAGTGAGTCTAGAATTGAAGCCCCTACCACACAGAGACAGACCATAGTGCAGATGCTGCTAACAGGCCCAGATTCCAGACACAGCGGGACCTTACAAACACTGAACTATTTCCTTTTGTTTTTGAGACAGGGCCTCAGATAAACCGTGTTCTCCTCAAGCTTGATATACCACCAAGGACAACCTTGAACATCTGATCTTCCTACCCCTACCTCCTGAGTGCTGGGGTTACAGGCAAGTGCCATGTCTGGTTTTGTGAAATACGGGGGATTAAACCCAGGGTTTATGTATGGTAATCTATCACTTTACCTGTGATCCACATCCCCAGGCCTCAACCATCTATATGTCTGACCATAACTATCTGGATATTGTATAGTGTGTCCCATGATTTCAACTTATAGTCATGACTTTTCCAATGTTTAATGCATATTAGCACTTATAAAGTCCAAATGTTTTCTGTATGAGAGAGTGGCTAGCAGAAGCAGGTTCTAAATAGCAGCAGACTCTTGAAATCCTTACACTAAATTTAAGTATCTAAATAGTCAGGCTGTCTCAAAAGCAAGATAAGTAACTGAAATACTTAGCCTCTAAAAACTTATAGGCAACCGAGTATCAGCGCAGACCTGTAATCCTAGCACTCAGGCTGGGGGTGGTGATGGGGGTGGTGGTGGGGTGGTTATAACAAGTTTCAGACCAGCCTGAGATACAAAGGGAGTTTCAGATCCACCTCAGCTACATAGCGAGACCTTGTTTCAATAAGCAAACAAAAAGTTAATTTTAAAAATAAAGAGAAACGTTGGGAAGATGGCTCAGTTGGTAAAGTGCCGCTGTGTAGGCACACAGATCTAAGCAGTCCCCAGAATCCACATCAAAAAACACAAGCAGGCATAGCGAAAGCCCAATACTAGAGATGTAAAAACATCTGGGGTTCACTGACCAACAGCCTTGCCTCTTTGGCAAGTTCCAGACCAGTAAAAGACCAAATAAATAAATATTCTCTTTTAAAAGATGGGCAGTGCCTGAAAAACAGCTGAGGTTGTCTTCTAGACAACACACACAAACACCTGCACACATGCACCCCCACACATGCACACATGCACTCACACAACATGCACCCCCACACATGCACTCACACAACATGCACTTGCACACATGCACCCAAACACACATGCACCTGCACACATGCACCCACACACATGCACCTGCACACATGCACACATGCACACATGCACTCACACAACATACACCTGCTCACATGCACCCACACAACATGCACCTACACACATGCACCACAAGCATGCATCTGCACACATGCACTCACACAACATGCACCCACACAACATGCACCTGCACACATGCATCCACAAATGTACACTCACACACATGCTTCCACATCTACATGCTCCTGCACACATATGTTCATGCACACCCACATACATGAAATAAGCATAAGTTAAAGTATACAATATACTAGCTAGGATGAGCACTACCCTCCACCACCACTGCCAGTAAAACAACCCAGGAGAGGCAAACTCAGGAAACAAGAGGCACATCCGTGTCCAAGTCATCACTTCCCTTAGAAACAGGGACAGTGGGATTCTAGAAATAACTAAACATATACAGTATCTGGGGCATTTGCAAAGACTACAAGTGTAAGCAAGACAGGAATACAAAAAGCGAAAACATATATATATATATATATTGAATTACTATGTGGCTCCTATCAGAATATATCATATGAAACACATATTCCAAATAGCTCAAGGACTACATATGAAAGTTAAATTATAAAACTAATAAAAGCAAAGGGAAAAGGCACTGAGCTCTCCGAAAGAATTGCTTCTAAAAGTCACCAAAAGAGCATACCATAAGAAGGAAAATAACAGATCTCAATTTCATCAAAGTTAAAAGTTTCTATTTGAAAAAGAATGCCTCAGACAATGAAGCTCGAGCAAGTCACAGGAGAGTGGCTTCTCAATGTCTGAAACTGATAAGGAATCATTATCCAAATTATATAAGTAACCCTAACAGGCCAACAATCAGAAGACTACCCCAGGAGGATAGTCAGGAGTAAACATGTCATAGCTGAGGGGCCCCGTGGTCCACTGAGCAAATGAGCAGACTCTCCCTTTCTGGGAACCAGAAACAAGGAAGTGCCTGCCTCATGGTCTCCTGATTGATAGGAACCAGGGGCTATGGTTTACAGACACTGCAGTAGGGACAGACTAGCGCAAGCTTTTCAGTGTCGCCAGACATACTCCACGGAATGTGTATACACTGAGGGTGCTTGATGTCACAGCTGCATATGTACCTGTATGAGAGGATTTCATGCACCCCTCCTGTGTATAACTTAATAAGGAGCCATGAGAAGGATACTCAGCCACCCCTGCTTAAGACAAAGAGCAGCAGGAAATGCAGGCCATGGCTTAGGGATTTAGAAGGTTTAGTAATTGTTTCTTCTTCTTCTTCTTCTTCTTCTTCTTCTTCTTCTTCTTCTTCTTCTTCTTCTTCTTCTTCTTCTAGTATACTCACATACTAGAAATTAGAGCAGATTTGCTTACATCTATAAAGACAATCTTTAAAATATGTCAGGATGTATCTTGGTTGAGAGAGTGCTTACCTCACACAGAGGAAGGCCTGGGTTTGATTCCCAGAACCTCATAAGTTAGCCATGGTAGTGCATGCCTGTAATTCCAGCAGGATGTGGAGGAGCGCTGTGGGGTGTGCTGGAACCAGAACTACAAGGTCACCCTCAGCTACACATCAAATTCAAAGCCAGCCTGGGGCACAGGAGACACTGTCTTTAAATATAGATATAGCAATAATGTTCGGGGCTAGAGAGATGGCTCAGTGGGTAAGAGCACTGACTGCTCTTCCAAATGTCCTGAGTTCAAATCCCAGAAACTACATGGTGGCTCACAACCATCCATAATGAGATCTGCCACCCTTTTCTGGTGTGTCAAAAGACAGCTACAGTGTACTTACATATAATAATAAATAAATCTTTAGGCTGGAGTGAGCTGGGCCAGAGCAAGCAGAGGTCCTGAGTTCAATTCCCAGCAACCACATGATGTCTCACAACCATCTGTACAGCTACAGTGTACTCATATATAAAATAAATAAATAAAATCTTTTTTTAAAAAAAAAACCAATAATGTTCAAGGGAATAGAGGAATACGGGCTGGTGCCAGTTGGGTAGAATTTAAGCACATACAAAATAGCACTAGACATTTTTCAAGGAGCTGCTTATTTTAAAATAAACGTATGATATATTGAAAGAAGATTGGAAGAACAAAGATTAATGGGCAGGGCTGGCTGTCATGTTATTCGGGAGAGGGAAACTAGAGGGAGCGCAGGAAGAGGAGATAACGCAAACAAGAATGAAGGATCGCCCGGGACAGCGGCCCTAAGATGAGCAGGTCCTTACCTGGGCTACTGAGTCTGCTAAAGGCCTGAATGGGCCTCAGATGGAGCGTCAGCACCGCCCACGCCATGTGCATGAGATCCCAACTGGAGGCCACTTCCCATCATGGAAAACGGGGTTCTATGAAGAGGAAGTCTCAGGTCAATCTGAAGCCCAGATGAGAACAGTAGATCCTTGCCCAGCATAGACTCCTGTAGCCCTGTCCTCCTGTCCCCCTGTCCCCTGTCCTCCTGTCCCCCTGACCTCCTGTCCTCCTGTCCCCATCCTCCTGTCCCCTGTCTCCTGTCCTCCTGTCCCCTGTCCTTCTGTCCCCCTGTCCTCTGTCCTCCTGTCCCCTGTCCTTCCCTTCAGCCAGGCACTCCCAGGCTCCACCACCTCCCCCCTGCCCAAATTATATGACCACACTGCCCCTGAAGCCTGTGCCCTCAGCCCAGCTCCCCACCCTCACTCTTGCCCTCTACCCTTCACCCAGACCAGGTGGCAGAAGCCCAGATGAGATCACACAGGGAGGGGAATGGCAGTGCGGTCTAAACTACGTGCTCTCAGCCATGCGCCACCCCCCCAACCCCCGAACCCCCGCCTCTTACCCTGCTCAAGCCGCCTCTCAGGAAAGCTCTTGAAAGGGCCTGGCACACACTGGACCTCAGAGGCCTCAGAGTCAACAATCTGGAAAAGTGTCCCGTGTGTGGTCCAGGTGACAGCCTCCCTCTATGGCTGTGTGCTACCAAGTGTCATTTCTTGTTAGGAGTCCATCCTGATCATCACTGGCCAATGGAAAGGAAAGATGGATGACATTCTAGGTCAGGGACTCCCTGGGGAATCTAACAGGGAGGGGTGAACAACTACTCTCCCTTCCTGCTGAAGCCATATGCCAGGAAACTAAGCACTTCAGGACCTTGGCGACAGGGACATTAATAGAGGTGCCATTTGTTTACCTTCTGGACAGTGACAGTCTGTACAGTCAAGGCCTCCGGGCAATGGCCCTGTGTTTCCAAGCTGAGGACAGGCTTGTGAAGTCTATGGAGGGAAGGAGAGGAAGAAGAAGGAGCGAAGGAGAGAAAGAGGGAGAAGGGACAGAGGGAAGAAAAGAAGGGCCATCAGCCGTGCAGTCAGATGACCCTGGTCTGGGGCACGTCAGTCACGCAAAGGAGGAGGGAAGCCCCTTCCCAGAGTGCTGCATTCCTTATGCCAATCTGCCCATAACACAAGCTTTATGAAAATATGGAGCTAAGCATATCAACCAATCTCCCAGGCAAATAAAGCTTATCTGTTGTAAATGTGAGTCTTGGGTTTGTTGTTGTTGTTGTTGTTGTTGTTGTTGTTGTTGTTGTTGCTGTTTTGTTCACCATCTTGGTTCCACTTTGGTTTAATTCCCACAGGATTCCAAGTGGAACCCTCGCTGTTTCTCAAAGGGTCTTCTTGTGACTGTGAAGCAGGCTCCTTGCCGGCCTCCTCTAAGCTAAAGCTCTTCTTCCTTCTCTTAGTTCTGGCCTCCATATGCTGTCCGCAGCCTGGCCCACTGTTCCCAGCCTCTGTGCAGGGTTGGATCCTTGCCTGCTCCCAGATAGACCCAGCCATTGGGTACCAGAAAACCCCTGAACAGTCTTACTACAGAGAGATAGCTGAGTCCCTACAACCCATGTGAGGCCCAATGCAGCTCTCATTGGCTCTTACAGCAGCCAAGGAGGTGTAAGGAAATAGTCTCTGATGGGAGCAAGAGGCCCCAAGTCACACAGATAATCATGCCAACCTCAAGTGACAGAATGCATGCTCTTTGCCGGGTGTGTACCACCTTCTCTTCAGGGCTAGGGTCTAACTCCAAGACAAGGGCTAAGAGCCAGCCCACCCCAACCCCAACCAGGTCTCCAGAACACAGGCCTTTCTGGCACAGCCATCCCCCAGGCTGAGAGCATCAGAAGTCCAACACAACCCCAGCTTCCCAGGCCCTGCCTTTAGCAAAGTCCCTCCTCCCTGGGAATCAGGGCCAGGATCAAGGATGCCACAAGGAAGAGAGTCCCAGGAAAAGCAGAACCTGGCGGGAGAATCTAAAGATGTTATCAACAGACACAGGGGCATGAAGGAAACCAGTGGAGATGGGGGTTAAAAGATATTAGACATTATCAATCATTCGTCCTGGCCCACCCGATAGATAGATAGATAGATAGATAGATAGATAGATAGATAGATAGATAGATATCCACGCAGAGCTGGCCCAGGCCAGCGTACATCCTCATACAAGCCGGAACACAGAGTCCTCATGAGGGGTTGCTAAATGCTTTCCCTGGGTCACAGGAAGTCTGTAAGTTGAGCCATATTAGGCTCTAGCCTGTATTGGGACAGACTTAATGGCCTAGGTCATAGTCGCCACCAACATAAAGTGTTCTTGTTCCCCGGTGACTTTAACAAGGTATTTATGGGTTGGAGACAACACTGGGCTTATAGGGCTGGCTGCTCAGACAATGGGGGCAAAGAGCTGGGTCAGCACAAGGGCCCAGTGATAAAGGCTGTTAAGACAGGCAGGACTAAGGAGCCATTCACCCCACAGCACCCTGTGCAGGGACACCCCTCCCCTGCCCTGCTAACCACAGCCAGACAGGCTCACTCTTGGGGGACCCTTCACCTTCATGGGGGTGGGGGCATCTCCACCAGAAACTTATTCCCAGGATGCCCACCATCCACACCAGCACCAACTGCTTCTTTGATATTTATTGTTCGATGCAGGGTCTTCCTGTGCTGTCCAGCCTGGCCTGCAGCTCCTGGGTTATATCAGTCTTCTGCTATCTCCCAAGTAGCTGGGACTGCACAAGTGCCTGAACCCACCAACAATTTTTAAAACAAAGACCTAAAAACTTTAGGACAGAGACTCTGCACCACTTTCTTCCAGTACCACCAAGAACCACGGGAACATCTTTGGCTCCCAGACAACCCCACTCTGCTATTAGCCCACACCCTTCACCACATACAAAGTCATTTGCGTGTAATTTTTCCTTATCAACATGGCCTGAGGACAGTGTGACTGAGATAAGGCCTCATGTTGACTCAGTCCAGACAAAGCCGAGTCACTGGTGTGTGCATTCATCTCTCTCAGGGGGATATGAAATTCCCATGTTTTTTCTTGTGTATAGAGATATTGAAGACTAACACAAATAAGACCCCATGGTAAGAGACACACACTTCAATAGTTGCAACTGGGCCTTCCTAGTATTCTGGGGTGCAGGGAACAGTTTACAGCTTAATGCTTTATCCAATACCACACCACAGCCAAAGAAGCAAGCTCAGGATGGCACTAAGGCCACGGGTGAAACTCAAAGGATTGCCACTGGGCAAAGGGAACTGTCAGATTCCTCCCACCTCCATACACACACACATATCCACCCAGGCAGCCTCACCCTGCCTCTCAACTCATGGCACCTGGCACCATCAAAAAGATCATCTTCAAGGTGGCAGTGTGAATCAGGGCTCGAACAGTGAGTAGGGTTTGGCTAAACAAGGGGAGCAAAGAAAACAGAGAACATGCATAGAGGACAGAGCATAGCAGGAGAGACCAGAGTGCCAAGGTTAGGATCACATCTTTGGAGTCAATAGAAACAGTAACAGCACTCAAATCCCTCACAAATCTCCCTAACACAGCTCTAGGCTGGTTAGGAATCTGCCAACAGTGTTACCTGAGGCTGCAGATAGAAGAAGGCTAGAGAATAGGTTCCTTTTGCCACCAATAATCTTGGGCAGAAGCTTGTGCACAGATGAGCTTGCTTGAGATGACAGAGACATCTGTGGATTTCAAATGAAAACATGTAGCTCCCTTCTCAGCTCACACAACCACCTTGAACACATGGAGCAAGTGACTGCCCCTGTGGGAATTCCTACGATGTGGGTTCCCAAGCCCCTTTTCCTCTTCCTCATTGCAGGAGCAGAATTGGAGAGACCATGCCAAGAGACTGCTGTACTGGCTGGGGGAACTGAATCATGGTCCAACATGTCCCCTCCTGATGCCCAGATCTGTGACTATGTCCTCTTGAGTGACCTGTTCTTCACCTTTGCAGATGTGATAAAGGTGAGCATCTTGCATTATGAGAGTAAGGGACAAATCTTGAATGATCCCATGGGCTAGAGGGGGCAGCTTAGGTATCCTAGGAGGGTGGCAGGGTCAGAGAAGGAGACCAGAGGACAAAGGCAGAGAGAAGAGTAAGATGCCTTGAAGAGGAAAGAAGGACCATGGACCAAGGGATGTGCAGCCTCTGGGTTGGAATGGGCAGGGAGCAGGTTTTCTCTGGAGTCTCCAGAAGAAGAGAGCCCTCAGCAGGAGGGGACAGTCTGATGACACCTTGATGCTCACCTGTTAACGCTGATTTTGGAACTTCGACCTCCAGGGCTGTAAGACAGTATGGGTTGTGTAACTCACCATACATGTGGCAACTTGGCACTGTGGCCACAGAAAACAGCCATTCCAGCTGTTTCTAAGCTATGCCTGAAAAATCCCAGTAAAATCTCCCAACTCTGCAGATCTTATAGAAGCACTTCCTTTCATTAAAGCAAGATGATGCTGAATTTTGATCTTTGCATGTAGCATACAAGTTTCAAAAAACCTCATTTTACTTCCTAGGGAGGCTCTAAAGAACAAGCAGATGACCTGGAAATATGCAATTACTTAAGCAGCAGCAGGCTCTTCCCAGAGAAGAACTTAAGGGTGTGCTCTAACAAAGGCAGCCAGCAGCCTGACCACCACTGAAGGAGCCTTATAGCCAAGCAGAGTGACCAAAGGCCCTTTGACAAGGTCAGGTGCTCAAGGTTTTAGAGCAGGGAGCTTCCCAAAAGCTGTAAACACAATAAATTGACTTTGTGCGTAAGGATGTGGTTGTGTTTTATTAAAAAGCCCTGTGTAAAGGTCCTGGACAGGAGAAAAGACAGAACTGAGGCGAACCTTGTTAAACTGTCTTTTTTCCAGAGACAGGTCTGTGTTAATAATCCCTCATTGGAGAAGGCCATCGGTGGTAGACTGTGGCATCTGCTCTCTTCAGCTCTGGTTGGAGCAGACAAACAAGCCAAGCCTCCACAGACCCAACACCAGGAGCCTATCACACTGCTACAGTAAAACCCTCCAGTTCTGGGAAACACCCGGAACAGGAACTTGAAAGGCACAATTCTATTCTCTACTATGAGACAAAGGGATCATAGTCCATCTTTAGACTTCCATTCGCCAAGCCACAGCCAAACACAGCTAACCTGAAGGTCTGCACTCTATGGTCCAGATGGACAGACCCGGCTCTGGCTCCGTGTCTAGCTCTGCTGTCTCTTCTCATCTCCCTACTGGAGCTGGTAGGATAGGCCCTGGCAGCCTTATCAAGCTATGCTCACATACCCATCCTCAGTGAGCCAATTAAATAGACAAGATTTAGTGAAGAGGAACAAATAGAGCAGTCCAATACCCACCACGTCCATCTTTGGGCTACTGACTGGAGGCGTAGGTTTAAGTAGAGGGCAATAGGTGTGCAAAACTAAGCAGTCTTTGACAAAATAGAGTCTTTCTTATCAGTTACCCATCTTTATCTGGGCTCTAGTCTCTCCTGAAAGGTGGCCCGACAGTTATAAGAACTGTGTGCTGTCTCTTACTAGGTAGGGGACAAGGTCCCCTCTGGCTGGCTCCAAGCTCTGTCCTTTCTTTCTCCCAGTATGAAATTCCTAGAAACATCCAATTCCTTAGGGTTTATCATTTCAATAGTCTGACAGCCGAAGGGAGGGCACAGGTGTCTCTCCTTAGGACATACCCCTTTCAGGACACCCCCAGATGAGGCTCAGCTCAAGCCGGAGCACTTGCCAGCTCCCTGACTCCCCGAGTTCACATTCTCAACCCCCAGCAAAGGAAGCTAGTCCTCCACCTGCCTGTCTCTGGGCTGTGCTCTGCAATCTTCTCCCATCAGGATCCTTCTTATGCTTACTTTAGATTCTCCTAAAGGCAGCCCAGAGATAAGACCTTGGGTACAAAGGGCACTTATCTAGAAGGTGACCTCAAGAAGCATAAAACAGGAGGTGGAAGAGCAGAAAGGAGATGTGGATTGAATTAGAATCCACAAAAAGAAATATCAACTCCTACCCTCATCGGTGTTACCTGGGAATATCAGTTTAGAAACAGGGCCTCTTTTTTTTTTTTTTTTTTTTGGTTTTTCGAGACAGGGTTTCTCTGTATAGCCCTGGCTATCCTGGAACTCACTTTGTAGACCAGGCTGGCCTCGAACTCAGAAATCCACCTGCCTCTGCCTCCCGAGTGCTGGGATTAAAGGGGAGAGAAAGGTGAAGAGCTTTTCGTATAATTAACTTTTAAGTTAATGACCCGTGATTAAGGGTAGTCCCTTATATGACACAACTAGACTGCAGATTCCTCTATGTTATCCAGACTGATCTCAAATGGTCTCAAGTAACCCTCCTGACTCTGCCTCCCTAGCTCCTGGGAATGTAGGCCACTGTCCCTGGAGTCTATCTAAGAAGCAGTGACAGTCTACCACATAAAGGTGCAGACACACAGAGAAGAGATGTAAAGAGAGGGCAGAGGTTGGTCAGATCGGTACAACCATAAATCAAGAGACATGGCACTTCCGACCAACCACCAGAAGCCAACATTGAGAGCATGGCTCTGTCCACACACTGAACTGTGAGAGAATAAGTCTTTGTTGCTCTGAACCCCACAGTGTGCACTTTGTTATAACAGCCCTAGCATATGTATATTTATTTATTTGTTGGTTGGTTGGTTATATGCTATATATTATATTATACATTACTATATTATATATTATTGTATATCACATATTGTTATATATATGATATATGTTATATATGTCATACATGCATTATAATAACTATATATTATTTTATTGTTATGGTTTATACATATATAAAACAATATATAGAATTTATATATTTATTACATATTCTATTTGTATTATATATTTTATAATCTAACATGATTATGTATACACTATATATAATATTTAAAATAATAAATGCATAGTCTTTATTTGAGTGTGTGTATATACATATACACATATCTATCCTAATGGTCTATTTCTCTGACTGGAATTTTAATGACAAATGTCATCTCTTAACCCATACAACATCTGTATAAGCCATATCAATTACTTTTCTCCTGCTGTGATAAAACGAAATGACCAAAATAACTTAAAGAAGAAAGAATTGTTTTGGCTTATGGTTACAGAGGCATAAGGGAACCATGGCAAAAAAAAAAAAAAAGCATCGTGCATGGCGCCAGGAACTGGATGTTGAGAGCTCCCGTTCTGAGCCATGAGCACAGGGCAGAGAGAGTGCACTGCAAGTGGTGTGAGACTTTCACTCTCAAAGCCTGCCCCTCAGTGAGCCTTTCACTCTCAAAGCCCGCCCCTCAGGGACAAACTTCCTCTAGGACTGCTAAACTACCTAAATCTTACCAGAGCTGCCAACTAGGGAAGTGTTTAAATGGCCAAGACTATGGGGACATTTCTCATTGAAACTAATCACATGTGTCTTGGAAAAGGCCAAGACCCTGTCCCATTCCAGAGGCTGAGGATGCCTCTCTGCCTTTCTCTCAGCTAGGGAAACTGATATTTGATAAAAGATCTGCCACTCTGATGCACGCAGGATCCTGTGACAGAGACTAGGCCTGTGGGAAGGCCAGGTAGGGAAAACTAGGGACAGCAAAACCATCCACATGTCAGTCCTAGGAGCTTCTGGGGCTGAGTACAGCATCAGTGTCCAATGCCACGTGGAGCCAATCCTACCCATAAGGTGCCAGTACCCACTGGAGGCCCCAGTGTGTCTTCCTGGGTCCTGCAGTGACTTTGAACAGCCTTGCTGCAGAACCTTCAAAGCTAGCTATCAAATCCATTCTGGGATCCTGAAAACTGGCCGACTTTTCTCTAATGCAGTTCTGCTTTGCTTTAATGAACAGCAGTAACCTCAACTGCTTGCAGCTAAGCTCCTTGATGTCATGCAATCCTGAGCACACTTTATACTTTGCTTGCAGCCCCTCTGGTTCTAGGTTCTGTTAGGAGACTTTAGAGTAGGCCCAGACCAGACCTGAGCTTGCCCCATTCCAGGCAGGGTATGGACACTGCTGTCCATGGTTTGAGATGTAGGTTTGGGTGGTCACACTGGCTTGGGATGCTGACTGGTCTCTACAGCTCTGCTCCTGGGTGAGTCACTGCAGTAGAGTATATAAGTTACTCTTCTCATTACTACAACAGTATACACAACATAGAAAGTGTGTCATATAAGACATAGACAGAGCATTCATATATATAAATAAGTCTTTTTAATGGGTTTTCCTACTTAATGAACCTAATTTATAAAATCCCTCACAGTTATGACCAGTGGTTTCCTTCTACAGGATTCCAGATTGTGTCCAGTTGACAATATTAACCATCACACTTGGCCTCTCTGAACTTTATCTTTGAATCACCCATGGTGACCCAGCATGTCTTTCTTGGATCAAGTTCACTTGTGACTTTTTGAGAGATGGGCACAGGTCTCCAGGGAGCTCATCAGAGTGTTCTTTCTAGATAGAAAGACGTATCAAGGGCTGGTGAGATGGCTCAGCAAATAAAAGCACTTGCCACCAAGGCTGACAACCTGACTTTGATCCCAGGACCCACTTGGTGGAAGAAACAAGGAATTCCTAAAGTTAGCCTCTTTTACACACACACACACACACACACACACACACACACAGAGAGAGAGAGAGAGAGAGAGAGAGAGAGAGAGAGAGAGAGAGTTGCTTGAGATTTTTATTTTAGCCATCCTGACAGATGTAAGATGAAATCTTAGACTAATTTTGATTTGCATTTTCCTGATGGCTAAGGATGTTGAACATTTCTTTAACTGTTTCTCCACCATTAGGAATTTCTCTGTTGAGAATTCTCTATTTGAATCTGTACCCCATTTTTAATTAGATTATTTGGTTTGTTGATGTCTAGTTTCTTGGATCCTTTATATATATTGGATGTGTGTGTGTATCCACAGATAGATAGCTCAATAGATAGATATAGCTATATGTAGCTATATAGTTAGACATATAGACATATAGATATAGACAGACGTAGATATAGAGATAGAGGTAGAGGTAGAGATAGAGATAGATATATCTTTGGATATATTTTGGATGTAGGGTTGGTGAAGATCTTTCCCAATTCTATAGGCTGATGTTTTGTCCTTTTGATGATGTCTTTGCCTTTTTAATTGTTAAGAGTGTCTGTTCACGCTGGTTTTGCTAGCAAGGCTGAAATACATCCCATGGTAGGAAGCTGTGTTGGCCATGGCATGAGGAATGCCTCTTGGGGTGGTGAAGAGAAGGACAAAGGACATGGGTCTCAGTCTCCAAATGCCAGCTAGGAAATGGGATTCAGACAACAGCATTTAGCTCCTGGATCCCTCTGGGTCTGAAATGTAACCTGCTGCTGATCCTTTCTGTTATAGGAACCAATCAGTCTTCTCTTCATCTGAAGCTGGTTGAAATTAGAGTTCTTCATCTCGATGAAGTCTCTGGGTAGGATTAAATGAGAAAGCTCAGAGAATGTGCTGAGCACGGATCTCAAGACGGTCTGCGGAATCGTCTTTTTCAGGATACTTAAGGATACCCAGCAGCCTGCCAGGACTGAATCCCAGTCTTAGAAGCTTCGATTTGGTCTGGAGCGCTGACCACACACAATTTTTTTATTCTGCTTAACATTCTGCTGTGGAAATATTCCCATGTCATCAAAAGTCTTTAAAAGCCTGATTTGTAATGTGTAATAAATCTGAAATGAAGCTTTTTAAAAAATGCCATCCTCCGATCATTTGACATCAAAATTCTTTTCCATTTTCCACTTTGTAAGTTAGACCAGAAAAGCATGTTTGCACCCAAACCCCTGACTGCGCCACAGATTGTTTGCCTGGGATGGGTTTCTACTTGTGGAATGGCTGACTGCGGACATTTGGAGCTCCTGAAACCCATTGAGATGTTCAGCTTTCAACTGGTATGCCCCATTCCTCTGTTAACAGATTCTCATGGGCAGAAATTCTTCCACTGCCACCATTAATTCAATGCTATGGGCCAAGAGCTGTGTGGTACATGATCTATGTTCCTTTCATGGTTTTAACCATCAATCACACAGGTGGGATAATTCCCCAACTTTGGAGATGAAGAAATGACCTCAAATTAGGTTTGTGGCTTGTGAAAGGCAACAGAAGTAAAAAGCCTGAGGTGGCATGTGCTTAGAGCTGCCTGATGGGACCTTCTACTGTTCTGCATGAAACCCATAAGGAAAGAGGTATCACAGGCCAACAAGTTGACTCCAGAGGTGAGTGCACGGGCCTGATGATCAGAGTTGGAGCCCCTTGCCCCTATCCCACAAGGAGAATCTTGAGAGATGTCCTCTGGCTACTGCTCATGCATCATGCACACACATGTCTGCACACACACACAAATAAGTAAGTGTCGTTTAAGAAGAAAAAAGGAGCTACCCACATGGCTCCACAGATAAAGATACTTTCTGTCTGATGACCTGAATTTGATTTTAGGGATTCGCATAATGGATCCAACAAGTTGTCCCATGACTTCCACCTGAATGTCCCCCCAATAAAATAAATAAAGGTAATTTTAAATATTTTTAATTTAAAAATGAAAAAGAGCAATTGTTTCTTACTGGGAATCCTACCTCAAAATAATTCCCCCAGTCAATGCCTGGTTACGTCCCTTTGTGACACCTTCAGATATCATACTGGAAGCACAGTCTGTTATTTGGGGTACAGATCATAAAGGTATACCTTATGAAAATCAGGGCTTGTTGCACCTAGGGCCCTTACTAAGCAAAGTGCATTTCCTGTTGAGGTCAGGTGGTTGAAGGGAGGGTCTGGAGATTTAGGGACATGGCTTACTATGTCTTAGCATATAGGAACTCCACTTGCTTCATCCCTAAGCAGATCTTCCATCTGTATATTTTGACCACATCTTATGCATTGATGTCCCAGGTCTACCCTCCAGCTGTCTCCAGGCATCGATCTGCCAGAGCCTCCCTTTCCCCACCCTACTGATACCTAACACTTAGCCTGTAAACAACAGGACAGTAGTCCAGGTATGCCCAGAGCCAGTGGTGTGGATTCTAGCAAGCCTCTAAGGTGGGAGAAAGAGGCCAAGTATCATGGCCCAGTGATCTTTAACAAATGGAATCCCCTGGCCTTATCTGGTTATGACGACAGTGTGATCATGACGACAGTGTGATCATGATGACAGTGTGACCATGATGACAGTGTGATCGTGATGACAGTGTGATCATGATGACAGTGTGACCATGATGACAGTGTGATCATGATGACAGTGTGATCATGATGACAGTGTGATCTTTGACAGTGTGACCATGACTACAGTGTGACCATGACTATGGTGAGATCATGGCAACAGTATGATCTAGGGTGATTTCCCTTCTGATCCATGGAGACAGTGGGTTTCCACTGTCTCATCTCACCCTCCTTGACTCTTGTCTTCTCTTGAAGATAAAGTTAACAAACTCATCATATCATTTCCTCCCAAACTACAGCATGCAAGCCTGACGGTGAGGTAAGGGTGGAGTTTAGGATTTTCAGAATGCTTGTCATTTCCCAGCAGTTATTGCTTTGGGATTTGGGACCTAAGAACTACTTGCTACCAACAAGACTATTTTCTGCAAGCAGGGGCACAGAAGTCAAGGTGTATGGTCAGTCTCCATCTCCTCGTGGCAGTGTGAGACAAAACCATGTGGAATCTCAAGGACTGGGGTTTCCCTCTCTGCCCTCCACCCTCTACCCCTTATCTCATGTGATATTACAGTCTTGAACTTAAATATAAAACAACTTTGCTAAAATCCTGGTTCAAAGAGCTGGTGAGTGTTTACCAAACCCCTAGGCATAGCTCCTCAGGCAGAGGGGTGACATTACCAGCCCCTATAAGCCATACTAAAATTTCTCTCATGCATGTAAACTTCCTAGAAAGGCTTTGGAAAGTGAAGGCCCAGGCCCTCTCCATCATGGCACATGTGTGGGTTGATACATCAGTCTCTAGCCACCAACCCCTTTTCTCCCTCAACTATTTTCCTGAATCAAGAAAATGCTCCTTTGCTCCCTGGACATCCACAGCTTCCAGAGGACTTGAGGTTGAGGACGTGGAGAAGATGGTGGCCACACTCCTTCCCTATTGTATTTTTTCTCCAAGTGATGGGACAGCGCACAATAATAGAAGAGAATGACCTCATGGGAGGGTAGGTTCCTGAAAGGCCCAGACCCTGCCTTGTCATCTTTTTATAGACAGTGTTGAGATGTCCCCAATTGGGTAGAACTTCATACCATGTACACAAGCTACCACAGAGCCACAGGTCCTTCACATCCTCCCACACAGAAAATAACTCTCCTACCAAATGCCCTCTGCTTTCAAAATCACATGTAAAACATCTCTCCTAGCCAGACCCCCCCCCTCTCTCTCATGGCCCATGGCATTCTGGAATTAAGAGAGGGAGGGGATTCTGCATACTGTACCCACTGCTCATAGACACCATTACCCTGGGAGGCCTTAGACCACCAGGAACACTGCAGCACTGGCTGGTAGAGGAGGTGACTTGAGCCCATGGACAGTCAACCTGTGGCAGGCCTTCGGTCTCCACAAGAGGCTTCTTTTCCTCCAGTTTCAATTTTGTGTGTGTGTGTGTGTGTGTGTGTGTGTGTGTGTGTGTGTGTTTGTGTGTGTGTGTTTGTGTGTTTGTGTGTGTGTGTGTGTGTGTGTGTGTGTGTGCAAATCAGAAAACAACTTGTAAACGTCAGTTCTCTCCTATCGTGTGGGTCCCAAGGTACAAACACACATTGGCAGGCAGCAGGTGCCTTTACCCACTGGTCAGTCCTTTTCCTCCAGTTTTGAAGAGAGCACTGCTCTACTCTAGTCCTAGAACCAGATTGGGGTCACCTTGGATCACTTCATCACTTCAGCAGTTCTCTCGAACTTGTAACCGGTGACAGCCAGGATCTAGGTGTGCACCCGTCACCCAAAGGCCTTGGCCTTCTAAGCCACTTCTAGTGACCACCTGAACCCAGGTTCATCCTGAAGGCATGCTGCCTTTGGCCACACCCCATACAGCCAACAGGCCTAGTTTCAGAAGCAGCTAAAAGGGTAAAGACAGACAGCCCAGAGGAATTGTGCTGATGTCATCAGGAATTCTCTCTGGGAGAAAAGGCTGATTTTTTCCCGTCTTCCTATTTTCCTATGTTCAATGTTTTTCAATGAACTTATATTACTTTTGTGATTAGGGGGAAACTATTTACAATCCAGCCTGGCTTTCCTTCAGGCTGTACTTGTGTACTTACAGAGGATCTACTTTGAGGAGTGGGGTAGTGGCAGAGCAAGCCCTGGCCAAGCTGAGGTCCGTCATCCTGTACCCAAGCAATGAAGCCCCTTCTCTGGGCCTTTCTGGGGTATGAAGCTTCAAAAGGTGCAGTCATCAATCTCTGCCCTACAGAACGCTGACTGTCAGCATATTCCAGGGTGGGGAGTTGGCAGTAAGCATCCTTTATTCAGGACAATTTGACCAGAACAGTGAGGGGACAGAGCTAAGCCAACTCAGCACCAAGACTCACAGGAACTGTGTGCACAGACCCCAGTCTTTTCCAGGATAATGAGAAGTCTTACCCAGCAGACAGTCTTTCAGAGGAAGCAGGGTTACTAAGAAGGCCTTACAAAGGCATGGCCTGGCCATGGATACCAGGAGAACCCAAGGCTAGATCCAACACTCTCCCAAGCTGTCCAGTCCTAAGCCAAAGCTTTAGAGGCCCTGCTCAACCACCTTGTTCTGAAATATGGGGTGAACAGCAAGTAAGAAGTTTCTGTTTGAACGACCAACCAGGGTCTGACCAACCAGGGTCCCTTAGCTCAGGACAGACTCCAACAGCTGAGAAGCATGGAGGTCCCACCAAGGCTGGTGACCCAGTCCCCTCTGATTAACAGATAATGTATTGATTCAAATTGATTTGGTAATTGCAGGGGGGAAAAATAGATACCTGTAATCCATATGTGTGCAAAGTTAACTATTTGTTGACTGTGATTTTTTTCAGCCAGGTAGCAGCCAAAGGGAACCACACCAGAAGACTGGGTATCTCCCCCGACCCCTGCCAGAGAACATAGGCAGGGCTGGGGCAGCTTCCTCAATTCCACAGCCATCCTTCAACCGGCTCCACCCATTCTGCTGATGAACAGAAGTGTAGGGCTAGAGAGATAGCTCAGTGGTTGACAGCACCGACTGTTCTTCCAGAGGTCCTGAGTTCAATTCCCAGCAACCACATGGAGGCTCACAACTATCTGTAATGGGATCCGATGTCCTCTTCTGGTGTGTGTCTGAAGACAGCTACAGTGTACTCATATAAATAAAATAAATAGATCTTTTTTTTTTTTTTTTGTTTTTTTGAGACAGGGTTTCTCTGTACAGTCCTGGCTGTCCTAGAACTCACTTTGTAAATCAGGCTGGCCTTGAACTCAGAAATCCACCTGCCTCTGCCTCCCGAGTGCTGGAATTAAAGGCATACGCCACCACGCCCGGCATAAATAGATCTTTTATTAAAAAAAAAAAAAAAGACAAAAAAAAAAAACCAAAAACAGAAGCATGTCTCAACTCACATCATGCCTCTGGACACCCCCTTAGCCACTCAAATGCCTAAAGCCACCACTTAAAAGTCACCTCTGACCTCTGGCTCCCATGGGCTCGTCACCAGCTCTGCACCAGTTCCCTTCAGGCCCCACCTCTCTGAGTTTCCATGTGCTTGTCTCTGAGACACTGAGGTACCATCTATCTTTCCTTAGCTTTCACCCTCTGGCCTCTGGCATGGTTCTGGCACCATCAGCACCCTATAAATGCCAGCTGAATCCTAAATTGCTCATCAATTGGTGAAATTAACCCACCTCCACCTCTCATGGCAGTTGCCTATACATTAATTCACGATGCCTATGTGAGGAAGGACAGACACGAGAAGGAAATCGAGGCAGCCCCCCTCCTCACCTTCCAGGGAGACCTTCCCCACACCCACTCTCTTCTTTTCCCTTCACACATGTATTTTGGGTGAATGAACTTCTGCGCTTGAATAAATATGCAGTTCTTCCTGTTGGAAGTGCAATAAATCACTGCAAACAAGAGGCGCCCCGCACAGTGGAGATGGAATGGCTTTTGCCAGCACTATCAGAAGGAGGCAGTGACATCAATAATGCTGCCTGTCAGAGCAGAGGAAGGAAATCAAAGCCCTTCCTGGGAAGGATCCTATTTAATTGATGTATTCACAGGGGCATAGACTCTGATCGATGTAGCCTGGCAAGGACCAAGGAAAGGCCAAGGTGGGGTGTAGAGACGAGGTAGTGCCCAGACCACACAGCCGCAAGCCCTATCCAGACAGCAAAACCTCCACTCTGCCCTAGCTTTTCCACCTCTTAGAATGTATGACTTTTTTTTCTTTTCTTTAAGATTTTTAAGATTTATTTTTATGTGTGTGAGTGTTTCGCCTACATGCATGAAAGTGCACCATATGTATGCAGTCTCTGTAGAGGCTAGAAAAGGGTGTCTGATTCCCTGAAACTGGAATTATGAATGGTTATGAGCCATCAGTGGGTTCTGGGGACCAAACTCAGGTTCTCAGGAAGAGCAGCCAGTGCTCTTAACTGCTGAGCCATCCCTCTTGCTCCATGATTCTTGTTTTCCATTCCTATATAAAATAGCTGAGGCTAGACATCTTACAAAGCAAAGTGGTTTATGCAGCTCATAGTTTTAGAGGCTAACGTCAGGCAATGTCATCTGCCTCTAGTGAGAGCCTCACAGAAGACAGCATAGCAATTGCAGGAGCTATGCAGAAGAGAACCCAGCTGGGCAGATGGGATCATGGGCCAGACTCACCCATTTCATATTTAGCTCTCTAGGGAATAATCATGGCATCACAAGAATCATATCAACCCCTCCCAGTGATCTAACCACCTCCCGCTGGGCCCCATTCAGTGCTACTACCACACTTGGGGCCAAGTTTCCAGTCCACAAATCTGAGGCAAAGTATAGGAATGCACAGCTCGGTACCAGATCAAACCAGCCTCAGGGGTGCTCTCTGCAGGATCTAGTCAACAATACCCACGCCTAGCTACAACATGAAATCCATAAAGTTGGCTGGATGGAGGACTCTGTTGGAGTTGACCAGCATCAAACACGTATCCACAGCTACGTGCTCTGATCCCATCCCAGGAAAATGAACTGATCAGCCAACAGCTCTTTAGTAAAACTGTGAGTTGCTCAATGCAGCGGCTGGGGCTTATATTCATCCTCTCACAGACCAAATCTTCTTGCTCATCAAAGCTTTGCTCCATGGGCCTGTAGCCCTGCTGTGCATCACAAGCACCCAGGAAATCAGTTCACAGTCGCTTTATCCCAGAGGACATGTGAAGGCAGGGTGAGCACCCGCAGGCCACTGGCATGTCCCACACAGAGACTGGGGATCACTAGACCCTTTGAAGGGCAGATGAGTGGATCACTGTGCCAGCTCTACCTGAACATCAAGAAAATTGGTGCTGATGAGAACCTCAGCTTTTTTGGGGGGGGAGGGGGAGTAGTTTTGAGACAGAGTTTCTCTGTGTAGCTCAGGCTGCATGTGACTCACTCTGTAGACCAGGCTGACCTCAAACTCAGAGATCTACCTGCCTCTGCCTCTGCCTCTGCCTCTGCCTCTGCCTCTGCCTCTGCCTCTGCCTCTGCCTCTGCCTCTGCCTCTGCCTCTGCCTCTGCCTCTGCCTCTGCCTCTGCCTCTGCCTCTGCCTCTGCCTCTGTCTCTGCCTCCTGAGTGCTGGGATTAAAGGTGTGCACCACAACCTCCTGGCTGGAACCTCAGCTTTATAAACAATATGCAATACAGTCCTGTACACCCACTGACCACAATGGCTCACTCAAGCCCAAGAATCCATTCCACAGACCACACAGAGCAGCTACTGAGTCTATGCAGAGTAGCTATTGCAGCTCACTTTGAAGAATGCTTTCTTTACATGCACAAAACCCTGGGCTGAATCTCCAGCACCATAAAGCAAGTTGTGTAAGCTCACACTCAGAATCCCAGACCTCTGGAGGTGGAGGTAGGAGGATTAGAAGTTCAAGGTCATCTTCAGCTATACATTAACCTCAAGGTCATTTTAGGATACGTGAGACGACTTCCTCTTCTTCTTCTTCTTCTTCTTCTTCTTCTTCTTCTTCTTCTTCTTCTTCTTCTTCTTCTTCTTCTTCTTCTTTCTCTATCTGGGCTCTGCTCACTCTGGGCATCAGATTTTATTCTAGATGGTTGTGAGCCACCATGTGGTTGCTGGGAATTGAACTCAGGACCTCTGGAAGAACAGTCAGTGCTCTTAACAGCTGAGTTATCTCACCAGCTCCCCACTCCTCACTTTTATTTGTGAAACAAGCATAGATTTGTTTGAGACACTCAGATTTAAGGAACCTTATCATTCAATCATTTTTCTAAATAAAATTAAACCCAGCTGAGGCCCCTGATAACCCTCACCTGATACTCTAACTCCAGGGTAGATCTGTCTGAAACATCACCATTCTGATTTGGAAATAATCCATGGAGAGCTGGTGGGGAGATGCCATGATTCCAAGACAGATCTTTGATGCAGGCAGCCAGCCCAGTCCAGCCAGATTCCTTGAGATTCTGAAATAGGAAAGGGGCACCTTATCTGCTTCCCTAAACCTCATCCCCAGAGCCTAGTGTGATGATTAATCTCAACTGTCAACTTGATAGGATCTGGAAACAAACCAGTGGCACGCCTCTGGTTAGGTCTATGAGGGTGTTTCCAGGAAGGATTAACCAAGAGAGAAGTCTCTCCCCCAAAACTGGTGGTACTTTACCCAAGGTTGCACCAACAGGATGAAGCCCAAGGGAAAGCAATGGTATCTTCTGTCTGCTGCTGCCAGCCTTCACGCTGGCTTTTTCAGCCTTCTCACATAGACTGAAGACTAGCCTCTCTCCAGGAATCCCCCCTAGCTTTCAGCACCAGACTGGGACAGCTGAGGATAGACTAAGTCCCCAGACATAAGAACACCTGGTAGCCTTTGTAGGCTCAATCCAAGCCTCACAGGACTCCAGCTAAGACTTTTCTCCAGCTTGAACCGGACAGAAAAGCATCACCAGATGTCCACCTGCTAGATCTCAAGGACCATTCTGTGAACAATTTACTGTCTCCATTCCAATTGTGAATTACTTAGGGGCAATCTGCTTGTGGAGCAAACCTCTTCCATTCTATACCTGCCCAAGTGCATTCTTCTGAGACCATGATGAAGGACTATGGGAACCCACTCACTTTCATCTGGTCTTCAGACAATGTCCCTGGGAATCCACTACACGGGTGGGACTTCAGTGCAGGGCCTGTCTCCTCAGATCACCTGCCTGATTCTAGTCAGCCATCTGGCAGTGAGAGACTTGTTCCTCCCCAGGCTGGTGTACAGCGGAGGAGGTTGGGGACCAGCTGACCCCCTGCAGAGAGCAGTGAGAACAAGGTGATGACCCCAGCAGTGAACTCCGGACATGAGTGGCTGCACCGCTGATGTCCATGATGTCCAGGACACTGCAGATCCTAAATCTTTGGGAGGAAGTGGCCCAGGACCACTTGCTCAGAAACCTCTCTTCTCCCAGTCACCCTTTCTCTGTCCTGTGTCGGCCTGAGAAGCATTGCCCAACCCTGGGACCCTCCCTCTAGCAACAATTCGCTGGTCATCCCCTTCCTAAGGGGACTTCATTTCCCTGCCCCTTAGAATCCATTTACCAAATAAGCCTACACAAATGCTGCTAAGAATCTGTGCCAGGCAAAGAGTAGAAGGCACAAAGTCCAGGGATCTCTCTCAAGGGCCCAGCAGGAGCCATGAGGATTCATCCAGCCCATTTTTTAACAAAAATAACAAGTTGATGCTGACTATAGAAATGACTCTTAACTGCCACCATCCCTGCCACGTGGGATCATCTGGTTATAAGCTTGCCTGTGTACAGCACTACAGAGCGTGTCACTTGCCCAGCATCTCACAGAGCCCATCCATCTTCACGCTGCCACGCGTCTCATCTGCAGTAGATGAGACTCTTCCTCACTTCCCACACAGGGCCAGGTACACTCCAGAGAAGGGAGGCCACATGGATGGTGGCTGAAGGTTGTCTAGGCTGAGGAGCAACACTGGCACACAACAGCTTCTCACTTCGCCTTGTGTAGAGACCCACCCACCTCGGAGAGGCAGACCTGTGGCCAAAGGCCCGGCCCCATCATGGTGTGAACATCTTATGTCTTGGCCAAGTCAGTTAACCTCATAGAGCTTGTGCAAGTGCAGAAAGTCATAGTGAAGAGATGCTGATGCTTCAAAATGTTTGTCACTCCAGG
Source organism: Mus minutoides (assembly GCA_902729485.2). Taxonomy (NCBI): domain Eukaryota; kingdom Metazoa; phylum Chordata; class Mammalia; order Rodentia; family Muridae; genus Mus; species Mus minutoides. The sequence continues at coordinate 1,562,553 of LR749611.1, read as the reverse complement.
GCACAGAGACGGCAGGAAGGCATGGGCATATCCACATGGCACAGCGAACACAGGGCAGAAATGCCTCCACCCATAGAACCAGGGACTCCTCCAATTCCAGGCAGCAGAATGCAGAGGGACAGGTGGAGAACTCTGCTTGCCTGCAGAGTATCCGAGGGGGGCTGGTATATGACAGCCACCCCTCTCCAAGTGTTGTCTCCTCGGGGAGTCCAGATTGAACTGGTACATCAGCAAGGTTAAGGGGCGTCCCCCAGAACACCCTTCCCGCAAGGTTTCCAGGGTGACTGCTCTGCAGAGCCAATAGATGTTTAATTCCAGCTTGTGGGACATAGCGGGCATCCCCTCCTGTTCCTTCCTACTGCCCTCAGTCACACCACTGGGGTCCTCCCTGATTAATTGGCAAGCTGGTCCCATCCCAGGAGAACTGAATGGGTCCTTCTGCTCCAGGCACATCCCACACAGTGTCCCTTTGTAGCCCTCTGGCAACCCAAACTGAGGCCTCAGCTGTTTACCCTGGGTGCAAGTTCGGCTTTCTCTCCTGGCTGCCACCTTCAAAGCACAGGCAAAGCTGTGGGTGGGGCCCCAGGTGGGGCTGTAGCCACAAAGCAGGCCTGTCAGGATGGCTGTTTTTAGGGGGGTGTGGGTATGGGTGTCCAGCCAGTATTGGACAAAATGAGGGGAGTTCTGCTGCTGGCAAGTGGGGGAAGGCACAGCTCTGATGCTTCACAATGAGCCAGGAGCTCCTGTCCATTACAAAGCCTATGGCCTATGGCTTAGGCAATGTCAGAAGCCATCTAGGAGAGGCTAAGGCTAGCAGGTGATTTTCCAGAAGTGGCCCACTAATTTTGCATGGCTCACAATGGGTGAGCTCTGAGAGACAAGGTCCCAAAAGACTTCATCTCAGGATTGCTTCTTGTAGCTGATATGCCTTTCCCTGTCACTATTACATAGTCTAATGATTCCTGGGCATCTGCCCACACTATAAGGCAGATTTCCTGCAGATCAACATAAAGATGGTCTTCCATGAATTAATGCTGTTTAGATGAATTAATGATTTTATAGAATTCATGATTTGATTCGGTAGAAAGTTTTAAGAGAAGGTTTTAGTTGTTTTGCCTGAAAGATGTAATAAAGTTAGAATCAAGAATGGAATGTGACCACTCCTCATAAAATAGTAAATAACAGCTTCATAATAAGGAATCCAATGAGCTTTTGCAATTACACTAAAAAGAGAAATAGGCTTGGGACAAATCTGTGATCAAAGAAAAACATTCATTCTAGGTCAGATCTGAGGATGAGGCCACTGGTGTGCACCATGATAGAGTGAGGCCATGTGAAACTGTTACTTTGAACTTATAATGAGCTTATAGTTTGAAATACTGCTTTGAACTTAAAATCAACATCCTTTTGTAACTCCCCTTCTGTGTAACATTTTATCTATGAGGTAATTTTCTAAAGAACTTTTGTCTAAGAATCTATAAGAAGGCCAGAGAAAAGGTATAAGGTGGTGGCTTCTGAGACTCTGACGCATCTACCCACCAAATGTATGTAGGTGGCATTTAGGGCTCAGCTCCATGTACATATGTATATGTCTGTTCATCTATACATACATGTGTAAATACATGTGTATGTATATAAATATGCAAGAACACTTGTGAAGTCGATGAGACAAGTGATTGGACCTGACCAGAATGTGTGTGTGTGTGTGTGTGTGTGTGTGTGTGTGTGTGTGTGCCTGTACATATTGCCTTTGTAAAATATTTTCTTTCTTTTCTTTCTTCCTGGTTCATGAAGAGGTAACAAGTCCAAGCCTCTCACATGGCCAGCGAGAGGTCCTTGAGCCAGAGAGAAGGAAGCCCTAACAATTAAGCTTTTTTTTTTTTTCCTAATCCCCTGATGCTAACAGAAAACGTTTATTACCAGAAGCCAATGGCTTTTGGCCTTAGAATTGCAAAGAGTTGTAGACAGAAGATTGCCAAAGATAAATAAACTTTGCACTCGCTGCTGACTCCATACCCCATCACTGCCTTTCCTTGGGACCCTTTCATGCTGGGCTGGACTCCAGCAAGGCAGGAAGTAGAAGGTGGAACATCTGGGAGGAGAAAGAATTCTGGGATAGAGCCAGGCACGGATGATCTGCCCGGAGAGATGTGAGGAGATGAACGCGTGGTACCTAAGCACTGTAACCAGACTCACGGCAGGATGTACGCTAAAATAAATGGGTTATCTTAAGTGTGACTCTAGTCAGAGAAGAGCCTAGCTTTATGGCCAAGGTATTTGTAAATAAATTTTGAATCTGAGTTGTATTTCTGGGAGCATGGGGCTGGGGAGGGGGGAGAACTGGACCTAACTACTACACCTACCCCCATCTCTTATATACCCACTGAGGCTAACTTTCCTCCAGAGAGGGAGGCAGGACCTCTCTCCACCTGGGGTAGAATCATCACTATGCCAAAAGAAGAGTCTCTTGGAGTGAGCTGGGACTCAAATAGGTGAGAGCGATGGACCATGTCCATACCCCACCACACAGCCACACTCACAGAACCACACAGGGCCACTCGGGCTGGAGACAGGGGTCCTGGGTCATGAGCCTGGGGCATAGGAGCTGAATTCCAAGCACAGACGCTGTCAGAGTACCAGCTCCATGGAAGTCAGGCCTCAGCTCCTCTGATCAGAGCTGACTGCCTTTCACAGCCTGGCTCCTCCTCCAGACTGGCTTTGGGGTCTGCTGCAGAAATGATGTTATCCAATCCTCTTTGAGAAGTAACGTACTCTGCCACTCAACCCTCATCAGAAGAAGACCAGGGGTGCAGGAGCGTCAGCCCCGAGCAGGACACCTGGGATTAGAACCCAAGCCACCAGCAGGTGCAACTGAAGCCACACTCCTCCTTGATGTGTCCTCGGTTCCCTGGGACTGCCCAGCCTGCTGCCCCATTTTTTTAAAGGAAGAGATTAAGGCCCCAGAGTTTGCCTGGCTTGTCCAAAGCTGGTGACCAGTCTCCTCCTACCTGAGAAGCAACCCTCTACTTGCTGGAGGTGGAGTAGCATCTCATCTAGCTCCTGCCAGGACGGGAAAGAGCCCCTCCTCAGAACTCTTTCCAGGACTCTTCTCCGCATGCAGGAGTCCATGAGAACTTGTCAAGAGGAGTGTCCCCTAATGAGAAGTAAAGTCCCTGACACTGACATCAGGAACACAAAAGGATCTGGACAAGCAGACCTCGTGAGGCCCCCGGTTTATCAACATTAGATCATATACTTCTATCCAGTCACGTTCCATTTTGTTCCCACAAGGTAAAACCACAGCTAAAAAAAAAAAAAGCAGAGGTTTATCATTTCTTCCATTATTCATTTCCTTTAAAGGCTCCTAGGCTTCATAAAATTTCTGTTAGCTAAATGTGTATGCTTTTCTCTTTGTTAATCATTTTGTTGCAGAGGCCTCAGCCATGACCACAGGGTGGATGAGAAAAGGTATTTCTTTTCTCCTGCAGCGCTCACACACCCAGGGCCTCCCAGCCTTTGCTGTGTAGGGCATCACCGTGTAACGGTAGATAGACAGTTGTCGACAGAGCCACAAAGGTACAGCCAGGTGGCAGAGACAAAGTGCAACAAAGCCAAGTGTAACCAAATAGCACCTCCCTACCACTCACACCACCACTACTAGCCCCAACCTTTATTTTCCAGGCTGCAAGCCCTTTCAATAGGGTTAGGGCGACCTCTATCCGCTCCTAGAGAATGCACAGGTGGTAGTCGCCCCAGGGCAGTCGCCCCGGCTAGGGTACCAGGTCTTCTGCACTGGGCAACGGGATAGGCACCGATTAGGTGCTCTGGGCGACAAGTGGGTGAACATGATTTACACCTCTTAACCAGTCTGGAGCCCCAGAGCACTTAACAGGCGAGACAAGGGAGAACCCAGACCTGAACGGTCACGGCGCCGTAGAGGGAATTGTTTCTGCATTTTTTTCAACTGTTTTCAAAGTGTGCGTTCAGTCTGCATGCTAACAGCCAAGTTTTATAAAAGTACAGAAGTCTGCAGCCAAGAAGATGCGCAACCAAGGTACAGCAAAGGACAGCAAGCTCTGGAAGATAACAGTTTAACACCACCCCTGAAACACCACCCCTGAAACACCACCCCATCCCCTGCACGCATTGGCTCCTGGCCCCGCCCCCTCGCCTCAACGCCGACTCCCTGGCCTGCGCGCACGCGCGTCGCGGCTGAAACCTGAGCAATACTTTGCCGGCAGTGCCTCCTGCTGTCCAAATACGACTTCGGCCTTCCCTACCAGTGCTTAGCTCTAAGTCTGACTCAAGACAGCTACCGCTGAATCCACATCCCTAACTACTCTACAGAACTCGAAGCTCCCTCTCCGCAGAAACGGACCATTTTTTTTTCCAGGAAAACTGACTTCAAAGGAGATTAAGTCATCAAGGGAATCTTAAAACCCAAGATGGGAAGTGGAGATGTCACTGAAGGTGGTGGGTGCTTTCTGGCAGGTTCCTCCAAGAAACTTACCAGGGTCTCAGTCTGGCTCCTTGTGGGTTCATAAAGTGTGTAGGAACCAGCTGGCCCTGGTTCCCATTAACTAGGATCTCAGACTCACAGGGCATCTGACTCCACTTTTAAAAATAGTGGGAAGCGTGGGTGGAGGAAGGCGGGCCTAATTCGCCTGCTTTCATAAAGAATAGATAGGAGTGAACTGGCCTGAGGTCAGCCTGGCTTAAAACGAAAGCGAAGCTGGCCTCGATCCTCATAGTCATCAGGGCACCTGGCCAGGCTCCTACCACAGCTGTGTGCCCTCAAGCTCATGAGTTCTGTCTGAGCCTGTACACTACAAAAGAACATACCTGGGGCAGAAGCAGCCCCACAGACAGGGCTGCCCCAGTTTTCTCTTGGAAAAAACTTGGGAGTTTGTGCACTGTTTGCATACACATCTTGAAGTTAGTTCCATTGTGTTACTATAAAATACAAGGCTTAGATCCCAGGAGCCATAAGTTAGTGATTAAGGCAAACCAGATTAGGGGCTGTTACATTAGTAACCCCTCACCTACCACCTGCTAGCCTGGAGGGAATCCTACCATGATCATCAGGTTTCCAAATGTGATACTGCCAGTTTATATGACAACCCGTCATCTATGACAATCTGTCCGTGCTTAGACTGAACTACTTTAACCCAAGTTCTGTTCTTAGGGTTCAGATAATGACACCCTAAAAATACAGCATTTAGGGCATGCTAAAAGTAAAAGCACTTGCTACTCTGCAGAGCACCTGGGTTCAGTTCCCAGCACACACATAGGGCAACTCACAACCTCCTGTAACTCCAGGAAGATCCAACACCCTCTATTTGCCTTCTGATGTACCTACACGCATGTGGTGCACAAACATACGCTCAGGCATACGCACATATACACATAAAATTAAAATAACTTTTCTTAGGATAAGCATGGCTGGTGTCCACTCAAGCACGGGAGGGTGAAAACCCCTTACCTGCATTAAGAGCAGACCATAAAAAGGTGTCCGCATCCCCACCCAGGAGTCTCATAGCTCCTCTCATGAAAGACACCAGAAGAACATGACACAGCTACATGGACTTCCATTGCAGGCTCTCTATCTATCATGGTCTGGGAGCTCCTGCATGCAAGTGTACACAAACATGTGCATGCAGAGGCATGCGTGCATGCATGCACACATGAACACACACACTCGCGCACACACGTGCTTGTGACCTCTTTTATACACTGGCTCTCTTAATCTTTCTTGGTTTCTTCCAGGAAACCCTTTCCCCCTATGTTGCCCTCCACCCAAGGTCTTATCCTTACCTACCCTGATGCAACTTATAAAGACCAGATGTTTCATGAACAGTTAAAAGGAACAGGTTGATGCAAAGGGGCGAGCATCATTTTTAAGTTAATAAAAATAAAGGTTGGGATGGGAAGCTAATGAAACTCTGAAGCAAGCTATTCTACACGCATGGAACCATGGAAGAAGTCCTAGCATGATTTGAGTTTTTCCTCACAGGAGTAAGTTGCTATTGTGTATTTATTATTCACCACAATGGCTCCCACTGGCATTTTAAGGAATCTCTTCCCCAAACTAGAAATGAATTGAAATGCTTTTACATACACGAGGGGGCATCTCAGCCATGTTCCAGAGACAAAGGGGTGGTAGTGCCAACCTCCAGGCCCAGGGACACCTAGAATCTCCCTGCCTCCTCAGAGCCTAGTCCTGCCTGCTCCAGGCATTACTGCTACCTATTTCAGTGAGTCAGGCAAATATCCTTTCCTAAACCTTGCTTTCCCCATCTGTAATTGGAGGTAACTGCACCTGTGACAAACATTAACATATTTGGAACAGTGCCTAGCACAGACTGCTTGATAAAAGCAGTTTCTCTGAACCAGTGCCAATCCTCGGGGCCAGCCAAGCAGAACTTCATAAATATTTTGTCCAATAAATATGCCTACTAAAAAGCCCCATAAGGTCAGGGTCTGTGAGCCTCACTCACCAGTGGTCCCTTAATGGCAGCTCAGAGCCTGGCATGACTGAATGGATGACACCTTGAATTTTATACTTAAACACCCACCTCGAAAGGTTTAACTTACAATCCCCTGTGGATATATGCTATCCTGACACCGAGGTCCCAGCTCCAGAGATTGCAATGTAACAGAGAGTTGGGATGAGAGGCCCGGTGACTGAGAAGCGCAGCATTGTGTATCAAGACCCAGGAAGTTGGTGTTCCTGTAGGAAGTGTATGCCCACACACTGGGGATGCTCCAAGACCCTTGACACCAATGGTGGTTTCATCTGGTGCATTATTCTAGGAAAACCAGAGGTCCTCATCCAACCTCAGTGTTGTCATGTAAGCCAGGTTACTCTGGAGGTGAGAATCCAAACCACATGTCCTCAGTGACAGAGTGAAGGGAGTGGTGAGCTAAGTGGATGCCCCTACCTTCTAGGTGGATATTTCTTCTCTACTCGTGGTGATGGAGATGAGAATTGACCCCCACAGATTCAGGCATTTGAGCACTAGCTTCCCAGTTAGCAGTACTGCTCGGAGAGGTTATAGGGAGGTACAACCCTGCTGGGGGAAGTATGTTGCTGGGGACAGGATTTGAGAACCTCAGCTCACTTCATTTTACTCCCTGCTTCATGCTCCAAGTTAAAGAGGCGGTGACACATGCCCTTAATCCCAGCACTCAGGAGGCAGAGGCAGGAATTCAAGGCTAGCCTGGTCTACTGCGTGAGCTCCAGACCCTGTCTCATAAAACAACAACAAAAATATGTGCTCTCTCAGCACATATCTGGCTCCTTTCTGATGATGGATCTGAGATCTTTGGAAATGTAAGCCAAAATAAACTTTCTTGGTTCTTGATCATGTTTTGTTTTTTTTGTTTTTATCATAATTACAAGTAGCTAGTTAGTCCTCAGTGAGGAGGTAAAGGGGTAATGGAGTCACGAGGAATATCCAATATAGCTAACTAGATGTGTCAGAAGGCTTGAGAGTTATGGGGGATGGACCCTTCCAGAGTCAGCAGCTTGTAAGACCGGAAGGTGAAGAAACTGCAAGATTCTGGTTAAAGCTCGAAAGATCTGAGTCATATCAATCTCTAAGTGGAGACATAACATTCTAAACTACCCAGAAGGTCATAAGACTTCTGTGTGGCCAGAGGCTTTCTGGTAAGAAACTGTTGTCCCCTTCCTAAGTAACAGTCTAAATGTTCCTGCCAATCACTCAGACAGGAAAAAGGCCCCTCGGGAAAAGCTGTCTCTCCTTAAGACTTTAGACATAGTATAAAGCCTATCAAAAATGTAGACCGGAAGCTCAGTTAGTACTATTTATGGAACATGCACAAAAGCCTGGGCTAAAATCCCCAGAACCACCTCAGGAGCTAGAGACAGAAGGATCAGATGCCCAAGATCATTCTGGCGTACACAGCAAGTCTGAAACCAACCTGGGCTACATGAGACTATTTTAGTCAACACATTTTCAAAATATAGGTCATTACAATGGATTTTTCCCTGACCTTGCCTACTCACTCTTAAAACTTCTCTATTCTAAGCTATCTTTAACACTAAGCTTTTGTGTCTCCTCCCAATTCTTTCAACACAGATCACAGGACCAAGACTGAGCTGCTGGCCTGGTTGTAAGGCCTGGACTGCCCCTCCCCCTCACAGTGCAGCCAGCCCTTCCCCCACAGCTCTCCCTTATCTGAGTTACCTTTCCATTATCTGGATTTCCTACCATTTCCTGCAATTACAGGAGCAGGGAATCTAGCCACTCACCAACTACAGCTCTCTCCAGACTGTGGAAAGAGCAGTTCTGAGGCCCCATCTGTGAAGAGCCACCTCCTAGCCTTGGCTGCTTGAAGAGATCTGGATGTTACAAAGAGCTGAAGCTGCCTCTGGCCGCTGTAGCAGCCCTCTTGCTCCAATGCCTGCATCTACCTAACGTCCCCTTGACGACTAGATGCAACTTATGAAACAGGTTGCTAAGTCTGACAACCCTCTAGTCTCCACTAAGACTAAAACTAGGAATGTCATATTTGAGGTCTGTAAGCAATTCCAAGCTCCCTACCTGACGTCCTGTCTGTATATTTTGTGAGCATGACCTCTTCCACAGTGGCACATGTCATCCAGCCTTTACCACTCTCCCAAAAGGCAGGTCCCACTCACTCATTCTCCTTATAAGAAACATCAGGCTCTAAGACACAGAGTCTGGATGAGGCAGACCACCAAGCAGCTTCCTTCCTGAGGACTCACTAGCGGCTTGCTCAGCACTGCAGAACTGGCTGCCCCGGGCATGTGGGTGGCAATGGTAATTTAAGTATGCCAGGTGACTGGCTGCCCCAGGACTCAGCCTGGCAGGTTTTCTATGGCCTGCTTCCTTTTCAGCAATCCCAGGGCCCATCAGACCAAAGCCTGGTTTGCCTGGAGTTCAAAGCTTTCCACTTCCCCAAGCCTCCTACATACAACCATGCTTGCCAGCTCAAGACTATGATGGCTTTCCAAATTTGGCCAGGAGATTCATTTGCCAAGTCCACCTAGTCTTCAGGACTCTTCTGAAGACTCTCTTAATGCATGATCACAAGTCCTAAGGCAGTCAGTCACTCCATCTCAGAGAGCAGCTGCAGGAAATGCAGAATCAATCAATCAATCAATTTCTCTCTCTCTCTCTCTCTCTCTCTCTCTCACACACACACACACACACACACACACACACACACACACACACAGAGTTCTGTGAGGCACAGCCACGACTGAACTTAAAAGATCATCCCCTTTGCAGAGGCAAGGTGGCACATGCCTGAAGTTCCAGCTATTTGGGAGGCTGATTCTGAGACAGGAGGATTGCTTGAGTCCAGGAGTCCTGGGCTGTAGTGCTCTATGTTGATCAGGTAACCACAATAAGTTCAGCATCAATACTGTGACCTCCTCAGGAACAGGGGACCCCCAGGTGGCCTAAGGAGGGGTGAACTGGTCCAGGTCATCCCCTTTGAAACACAAGCACGTTATAGGAAGTTATTACACTATTACACAAACACACTAGAGAAAAATTAAACAAAATTTAAATATAAATAAATAAGTAAATATATTCACATCATTGTACAGATATGAACTGGTCATAGCTTTATTTAGAATAAAAGGCCTGAAACACACCCAGTGATCTCAATAGGAGATGAAATGTCAGTCATCAGGATGAAATAATATACTGATTATTACCAAAATGGAAATACAAAATACTCTGTTGGCATAAAAAGAAAAATTAAGCTTTATTCAAAGAAATACTGAAAATAAATGTTTTATAAATTGCAATCAAGCACTTAAAGTATAATTTAGTAATGAATTCTCAGAATCTATATAATACATTCTGGTGTTGGCCAATGAAAAGTTTACTTTAAACTAGTATTTTACATATGCTTAACCTTCAATCATTTTAACATTCATTGATTATAATGATTTAACTGCACAAGGTTAAGCTAGTTTCTTCTGTAGTATCTCAGAAATAACTTCTAAATACAAAACATTCACATCAGCAAGGAAACTGTAAAAACACACGTAATAGACTGCAAGACTTGATTTGCAGGCTGTACGCAGATGGATCTGTTTCTCCTTAGGAAGTTCCCACACAGTCAAACCTCAACAAAGAGATGCCTCTCGTTCTCACTCTTCTGTCACACAGCCCACTGTAGGTTTCTAGGTGTCACTCTACTATGCATCAACTGAAATATATAATATATATTCAAAAAACGTCTTTTAGGAGACAGAATCTGGCCATTGCAAGCAGAGTTTCACAAGCGCCCCGTGTGAAGATGGCTCCCCGGAGCTCCTACTCTCAGAAGGACAAGATGGTCTTGTTGATGATCTCCACTGACTCCCGGATCTCATCCTCCTTGATCACAAGTGGAGGGGCAAGCCTGATGATATCACCGTGGGTTGGCTTGGCCAGAAGCCCATTATCTCGAAGTCGGAGGCATACCTTCCAAGCATCACAGTCTACAAGAAAAATGGTCACAGCCAGTCCTAGGCACAGCCAGTGCAGCCCCACCAGAGAGTGTCCCCAGTGTCAGGAAAAGAAGCTCTAAGTCACCTGAAGGTTGCCTTACTGATTCGTTGGCAAGCACATAACTAGGTCTGAATGACAAGTTTAGACTGTTACATGCAGAACACCCTTGTCTGCAGTACTTGGGGCCAGAAAGGCTCCTTCCAGACTCAGGAATGTTGGCATATACAGAAGGAGACAATGTATTTCAGAAAAGGGGCTATGTAAACATGAAACTCATATTTCATCCTGGCACAGTCTAAAAGACACAAGATTCTTAGAGCCCTACATTTTGGTTATGGCCTGTCCCCTGGGGTCAAGTAAGGAATTTTCCTCTGGTATGAGGGTATAAGTCAAAACCTTCCAGATTTGGGAATGTTTCCACTTCTCAGATTAGGGGCACCTAACATGCAACCATGGGAGAACGAATGTGAAAGAGCTTGGACAGGAGACACAAAATGAGCCCTGCACACCGCTGAGATGGCCCACGGAGCCCTGCACACTGCTGAGATGGCCCACGGAGCCCTGCACACCGCTGAGATGNAAAAAAAAAAAAAAAAAAAAAAAAAAAGAATAAACACTTGGTTAAATGAGTTAAACATGCCTTCCTGTTGGAAAGATCAACATTTTTTTTTTTGAAAGATCAACATTTAAGATAACATTAATACAATGGGGTCATACTTTGCCTAAATGGCCTGGCCAACTATCTAATCAACTGTTAGAGGACTGCCTAACCATAGTCTTTGAAAGGGCTCTGCACAGTGTGCTGTGGCTGTTACCTTTGGTTTCTCTGATGACGATGGCATTTAGCAACCCTTTCCCTCTCACTGCGGTCACAACGTCAGAGGGCAGCTTCATGAGCTCCTTCCTCAGGATGGTGCCCATCTTGTCTGCATTCTCAGCAAGATTCTCCTCTTCTAAAACCTGTTTTTAAAATATATATACCAATGAGTATCCTGGAGCAACCCATGTAAAGCTGTAAGCAAAAGGTCCGTGTGATGAAACAGACCCAAGTGAGGTCACCTGCATGTGCTTTTCATTTTCAGGGCCTGTATTAATTTCTAGCTAAACAGATACAACCTCAGAGCCTTGCTTTAGTCACAAATCCATTGTCAATCAGTCTTCGTGGCAAAATAAAGATTAAAATTCGCTTAATGCAACTTATAATACAGTTATTATCTGAACACCTCAATGGACTTAGTATAACTTAGCTTTAACATATTAGCCCCTAACATATTACTATACCTTATGTCTACTTCCTGGGCCTGTTTCAAACTTGTGATTGTCCTGCCCCTCAGCCTCCCTAGTGCTGGGATTACAGGTGTGTACCACCATTCCTGATTTCATTTCTATCTGTGTGTACTAAGGAATCAAACCCAGAGTCTGATTCTTTCACTGAACTAAGACCACCAGCCCTCAAATCCACCATCTGAAAAACAAAAGGAAAGACAAGTTTGTGGTCACCTGTAATCCTAGCACTTGGGCAGCTCAGGCAGGAGGATTTCCAACTATCTAGCTTGGGCTACATGGTAAATTCTAGGCCAGTATCAACTACAATAAAACCTTGACCTATGTATAACAAACAGACAAAGTAGGAAAAAAAAAACTAATCTTGTCGTTAAAACCCAAGGGGCATAGTAGGTGGACAGACAGCAGCCAGGTGACAGACTACAAACTCAAGACGCCCAGAGGGGTCCAGTCTATGACACAAGGCAAAAGCTTCCTTACTATTGGAGAACGCCTTGCCCCTAAAACCTTCTCTCTGTACTTCATGTGCTCTAGCACTTGGCAAACTTACTAAACTTATTATGCCAGAACTTAAAGTAAAAATAACTTCAACACTACTTAAAGTGGCTATCATTCAGCCCTATCTGTTTTCACCTCAAGAGCCGCAATGGCAATCCGGCAGCCTAGTGGGTTTCCACCGTATGTGGAGCCGTGCTCGCCTGGTTTAATGGTCAGCATTATCTCATCGTCACACAGCACTGCAGACACCTGAAAGACAGAAGCCATTGTGTTGTTCATTATATTCTCAGCACACCAGGGACACAGACACTCCTCTAATGCTGATATGAAATCTCTGTAAGGCTTCAACCCAAAGTTGACATCTGTCTCCTGACTCTCAATCATAACCCAGGACAAAACATGACAAATGCAGTAAACACACTTCAATGGCACAAAACAATACAGCACACATTTAGAACTAAAAGAAAAAACGTTTTTATTACTATTTTGTGTGCACGAGGTATTTTGTGCACATGCTTGTCTATACACCACTTGTTTGCAGTGACTATGCAAGCCAGAAGAGGATGTTGGATCTCCTGGAACTGGAGGTACAGATGGCTGTGAGCTGCTATGTGGTAGCTGGGAACTGAACCCAGGTCCTCTGGAAGAGCAGCCAGTGCTCTTAACCACTTAGCCATCTCTGCAGGCCAAGCAAAGCTGTTTTACAAGATTACAGTCCTTTCCAAAATACTCTACTTAGAAAACAAACTTGGTCACTGTCTGCAAGAGGACAATTCAGTCTACTCAGCAGGAACATCTATCTTTCAAAGTCCTTTTATCCCACATCAATTACTAGCTCTGGATGTAAACCCCCCAAAAAGAACAAAATGTCCCCATCTTTATGTTCCTTGTACAAGGTTTTGAACAACTAGTGATGCCAGCTTCTGAAAAGTGGGAGTGGAAACTTCTGAGGGGAGACACTTTTGTCCAATCAAATGCCACAGTGCATCCCAAGGCACAAACTCCACATGGTCAACATTAACCTAGTGGAAGCCGGGTGTGGTGGCGCACACCTTTAATCCCAACACTTGGGAGGCAGAGGCAGGCGGATTTCTGAGTTCGAGGCCAGCCTGGTCTACAGAGTGAGTTCCAGGACAGCCAGGGCTACACAGAGAAACCCTGTCTCAAAACACAAAAACAAAAAACAAAACATTAACCTAGTGGACCACCCAAGGAATCTCTAAAATGTTCCAGGTGGCCTATATCACACGTGGCCAAATCAAACCACCTACAAGGCACCCCAGTCACAGTTGGCAGAGGAGGGAACAGAAACAAAGGGCATTGAACTTACAGGGTATAAGCCTCCAGAAAGGGCCTTTCCAAGAAGAACCATGTCGGGTCTGACATTCTCATGATCCACAGCTAGCCATCTACCAGTTCTGGCCAATCCTGTCTGTATTTCATCAGCAATGAACAGGACCTGGAGAGACAACAGGCAGCCCAACTGTCACTCTCACGCACGGATGAAACAAAGACCATCACTATTTCAGTCTTCCCACCAAGAGTCATGTCGACACGGCCTGTGATCTAGGAGGATGCTTTCAGTACCCCCACAATTGAATGGTGTCCTATGAAACTCTGTTTCCTGTATCAGGCCAATACCTCCCAGAGGCCCACGTGGCACTGTTCTGCATGGCAGAACGGCACGTGTGCAAACATGAAGAGTTTGCAGAGCTTTAATGACTTTAATGACACTCTAAGAACAAATTCACATAATTAGTATTTATACAATTATCAAATATTTTCTGGAATTCTCATTAGTGAGCAAAATATACTGTTAGCTTTGGTGGAAGAAAGAGAAGAGCTGTAAGGTCTGCAGCAAAGGGACATGAGACAGGGCTTGAGAGGGATCAGAAGAGCGAAAGCCTCCTTCCTGGAGGGGAGGAGGGAATTGTAGCAAGAGCCCGATGGCTGCAGCCTCAGCAGCCCACAGCCCAGCATCTCTCCAGGGTTCTAGACAATGAAAAGTGAGCTTCCGTGTGTGGAGAGATGGCTCAACAGTTAAGAACACTGGCTGTTCTTCCAGAGGTCCCAGGTTCAATTCCCAGCACCAGTTCAAGGATCCAACACTCTCACACAGATATACGTGCAGTCAAAACACCAATGCACATAAAATAAAAATAAATTATTGGGGGCTGGTGAGATGGCTCAGTGGTTAAGAGCACTGACTGCTCTTCCAAAGGTCCGGAGTTCAAATCCCAGCAACCACATGGTGGCTCACAACCATCTGTAACGAGATCTGACGCCCTCTTCTGGTGTGTCTGAAGACAGCTACAGTATACTTACATATAATAAATAAATAAATCTTTAAAAAAAAAAAAAAGAAAAGAAAAGAAAAGAAAAGAAAAGAAAAGAGAGAAGTGAGCTTCCACAGAGGGTGTGAAGCGCTGAGTGTTCCTTGAGTCCTGGAACTCATCATTTAGCCTGTCAGCAGAGTCCAAACAAGTACAGGCGAGTCTGGCCTCACTGTAAAGCGAGTGGGACAACCTGGTGCCTGGTGCAGAGTTCCCGAACTCCTGTCAGGTATCCTGCATCCGGAACGATAACGCCTGCTTCACCCTGGATGGGCTCCACCATGAAGGCAGCAACATTTGGATCCTGAAGAGCACGCTGTGAAAGAAATGGAGGAAGTTTTAATAGCTTCTGCTCTACTCTGTTTAGCAACTGAAATCAAATACTTCCTGTTAGGAATTAATTATGCGGGACTTATTATGAGGTGGCTTAGCAGTTTGGAATACTTGTTGCTTGGAGAATCTGGGTTTGACTCCCAGCACCCATATGGTGCACATATACATACAGGCAAATACTCAAAGTAAACAAATAAATCTAAAAAAAAAAAAAAAAAAAAAGGATGGGGGCAGGGGTAATGATGATGACAATGGTCCACACCTGTAACTCCAGGACTCCAGCAAATTGTACATGCTGGGTTTACAGGCATATACAATTACTATAAGTAAAATCTAGGTCAGGAGCGAGAGACAGCTCAGCAGCTAAGGGCACTGGCTGCTCTGGCAGAGGTCCCAGGTCCCATTCTCAGCACCCACATGAGGGCTCACAATTGCCATTAAGTGCAGTTCCAGAGGATCCAGTGCCCTTCTGGCTTCTGCCACCACTACATGCACATGGCACATCTGCATGCAGGCAAACACTCATACTGTTAAAACAAACAAACAACTAAGCCATCTTATGAGTTTTTTGTTTGTACAAAAGTACTCAGCTTGGAGATAGGATATACCTCAGTGGTACAGCAATTGCCTAGAAACTACAAGGCCCTGGGTTCTTTCCCTAGCACCACAAACTCTGGTGAGCTGGCCAGCTGCCCTAGTACTAGATGACAAGATCCCCTGCATTGTACACTGCCCAGTACTGAGAATACAACTGACTTCAGCCTAACTTAAGAATTTTCAGATGCCGGGCATGGTGGCGCATGCCTTTAATCCCAGCACTCGGGAGGCAGAGGCAGGTGGATTTCTGAGTTCGAGGCCAGCCTGGTCTACAAAGTGAGTTCCAGGACTATACAGAAAAACCCTGTCTCAAAAAACAAAAAAAAACAAAAAAAAAAAAAAAAAAAAAAAAAAAAAAAAAAAAAAAAAAAAAAAAAGAATTTTCAGATTTGTGTAACTTTGTTCATTTTGAAGTGTTAGGGGTCTAGCCCAGGACCTCTCACATGCTGTTTTACCACTGAGCAACCACCCCTGCATTTTTGTTTTGTTTTGGTTGGGTTTTTTGTTTGTTTGGTTGGTTGGTTTAGTGTGCCTGAGTGTGTGTCTACTATGTAAGCATGTATCTGCACCACAAGCCTGCCTGTTGCCCAAGTGGCCAGTGTTAGATCCACTAAATTGGCATTAAAGAAAGTTGTAAGCTGCCACATAGGTGCAAGGAACTGAACCTCTGCAATAGCAGTATGTGATCTTACCCATTGAGATCTCTCTCCAACACCCTCATTAATGTATTTTTAATTCACATACTGAACAGGTAATAATTAATTCAAAATAATTTCCAGTTGCTATGAGCCAAGTGCCATAGCCACCCTGATGTACCTCCAGTGCGGGCAGATCGTTATATGGGATGGTTTCAAAGCCTGGCATAAAGGGTCCAAAGCCATCATAACTGGTCGGATCTGTGGAACTGGAGATTGCAGATAGCGTTCGACCCCAAAAGTTTCCATCTAAAGGAAAGACAAACAATGATTATTCCAAAGAAACCCACAAGTAGTACCCTACCAACACCTTGGGAAGCCTAACTAAAAAGAAGACAAATCTCTACAGCACTTTCCTCAGACCCATTCCAACTGAAGCCCAACGACTAAAGCATTCAAAGCAGGGTTCCTAGACAAACAAGGTACATTTACAATAGGAAACTGAGAAAAAGTATCCAGCATGGAGATTAGCAGTTCCCTTCTGCTAACCCAATACTGCAAGCTACATACTCAACAGAGTGCATTTCCAAATTTACTTATAGAAAAGACACTCAGACAATCCAAATACTTCCCACGTTGCCTTCCTTGACATTATAATCCTCTACAAAACTTAAATGAAATAGACAGCTGCCTTTCCTCAGGATCACATTTTTTTTCTATTAATAAATGTGGCTGGGAGCCACAGGAGGTCAAGGAGTACTCCAGGACAAGAGATAGACAGGTAATTAGCCTGGGAGCTGCCTGTCCTAAGAGCTTCGACTGTAACAGAAAGCAAACATCCTAGCATCAACCACCAAAGCAAACAACTACATCACTGCAGATGGAGTTAAACTCAGCCATGAACAACACTACAGTAGAGAGAAGGGGAACTCATCACACTAAGGATGGCGACACCACCTACATCCGCAGCAACTCAATTACTCTTGCAAAAGCCTCTGTCACCCGAGTTAGACTCAGGAGTCAAGCCATCCTTTTCTCATCCACATACAAGAGCATATCTTTAAGCACTGATGGAACCAGGAGCCAGGCTGTTCTGCTTTCCCTAGTCCCAGGGATCTCATCCCGTAGCTCACAGTGCAGGGATATAGTCTTTCACTGTCATTCCAGCCTCTGTCAATAGGATGTAAAAATATCTTTACACCCTTAGCTAGTATGAAAGAGACTGGACAATCTATAATAGAAATCATGTTTTGTTTATAATAGCCAGCTAGGACACCCGTAACTAAAACATAAGATTTTAAAACAGTAACTTACAATGACTCCTAATAAAGCCAAACTTTGCTGCTGGGGTAAGCCACACCCTTTTCTAAATGTTTCAGAAAAGTGGAACCTTTCCCGATTCTCCTTTTCTGTCTCTTCAACACTGGCAAGAGACTAACTATACGTTCTCTGCTGTGTTGGGCTTTTCCCAGTTTGGTACAGCCCTCCTATCTGCTCCAAAGTGCTCACTGGCCATGTAGCTGACCTGCATGCCAGCACAAACAGCAAGGTTTCCTGTGTTCCTCGTCTACGTCCCTCCCTGGGGCAGCTGCAGGATTTACAGCTTATCTACCCTATGTGCTAGAGCTTTAAAAACAAAATGGTAAGTTACAGAATCATGTTAACATTTCTTCAGATCATAATCTGTTGCATCAAATACAAATTGCTTCTAACCATAACTTTATTATGCTATAAGATTTATAATTTAACTTTACATATTCACCAGACAAAACAAGAATGGATTCTGACCACAAAACCAATATATACTATTTTTAACTAATATCAAAACTTTAAAGTCATACCCTATCATTTGAATATCACACAAAAATTATCAAAGTCAGATTATATCATCCCAACAAAACTATGCATCCCTTAACAAGAACTCAAAAGTATTCCTTCTCAACCATTCTCAGAAGTGTAACAAGGGCAGCTTCAGGTTTCCTGTTCCTGACAGCTTCTAAGAACACAGAGCAGGGCACATTCAATATCAGGACTAAAATCCTGGCCACAAGCCAAGCATAGTGCCACAAACCTTTAGTCCCAGCACCCGAGAGGCGATAGCAGACATATCTCTATGAGTCTGAGGCCAGTCTGGTCTGCATAGTGAGTTCCTGGAAAGCCAAGACTACACATAAATAAATAAAACCCTGTCTCAAAAAAACAACAAAAATGTTGGCCACAAATGTTCAATGATAGAATGCTCATATAGGAAACAAAGCCTTCAAAACTTAGCACCAAAAATTAATTAGTTAATTAGTTAATTAAAGCAAAACAAACAAAAATGTAACAAGAAAACAGGTATGAAGAAAATCTGGTAAAATGAGAAATTAAATCAAATAGCCACTTACTTTAAGAAGGGAGGATTAAGGAGTCAAGAAAGAAAAATCTGGAGCTAGAGATGTGGCTAAGGAGTGCACTATACTGGCCTCCATCAGACCTTAGATTCATCCCACAGCATCACAAAGGAAACTCTTACTCATGTAGAAATAACTTAGAAATCTAAAAATATTTCGAAGGGGAAATGAGGAAAGGGGATAACATTTAAATGTAAATAAAGAAAATATCTAATAAAAAATTTTAAAAATATATATTATGAGAAAAATATTTAAAACTGAAATAAGTAAACAATAAACAATAAAAAATTCTTATATAAAAAAAAAAAATCTAAAAGGAATTCCCTCATTAGCCTTTATAAAACACTCCATAAATAATGTCTTGTGTAATGATACCATTACCATTGTAACATCTAAATTTACATACCAGCAAAAACAATCTTTGCTTTGTATTTCTGGATGCCTTTCACGGTGTAGCCCCAACGACGAGCGAGCTTACATGCAGTCTCTCCAGCCTCCACTCCTATTTTAAGGAAAATACTCAGATTTAACTAATGCAAACTATCAAAATAAAAAAATAAGCTTAGCATGTGATACACGACTTAATCCCAGCTACTTGAGACACTAAGGTGGGAGGAGTGTAAATTCGGGGCCAGCCTACGTGACAAGGTGAGATGTTCAATAAATACAAGTAAAGAAACAAATGACTGGTTGTTGGGATGCATTACCTGTATTCATAGGGAGAACTTTGTTGTAGTTGAAAAGCTTGGTGATGTACTCCTCATATTCACCAAGGACATTGTTATAGAAAGCCCGAGATGTTAACGTCAGCTTGTCCACCTGACTCTTCATGGCATCTATGATCTTTGGGTGGCAGTGTCCTTGGCTGACAGCACCATAAGCACTCAGGAAGTCGAAGTACTGCCTGCCTTCCACATCCCACATATAAATGCCTAAAATAGAGGGAAGGAAAAGAATGAGAGTCTCCGTATGCCACAAGATCCCAAAATGAAGACTGACTTCTTAAGCCCTCTAAACACCTATATATGGTACTCTACTTATTCCTATGCTTACAATGGTTTAGTGCAAGCCTGCTGACTTTGATTTAGAAAGAAATATTAAAGCTATATTTTAGCTAACTAACTCTTACACATACATTTAGCAAAACAGTATAAAAAGGCTATATTGTGTCATAAATTTGGGGGCGGGGTTAGTGGTGAATAAGCACATAGAAATATACTCAACAGTGAAAGTGTAAACTCCAACACAAAGCTCCATAGCTTCCATCCCAAGCAGCTAGTCCAACAGAAGAAGCTTGCTGAGATATAGAAGCTTCGGTTCTAGTTGTTTCAGTGTGTGATGGTATTTTTATTTGCAAGTTTTCTATACTAAGTTTATTTAAAAAGAAAGAGAGAGAGGAAGGAAGGAAGGAAGGAAGGAAGGAGGGAGGGAGGGAGGGAGGGAGGGAGGGAGGGAAGGAAGGAAGGAAGGTTGGTTGTTACCTCTTTAGCAATTTTAGTCTCAGGAGCCAAAACTTTGAATTTACAAAGAAATTATACAAAATTGTATAGTATAGACTACAACTGAACATATAACAGGGGTATTTGCAAACCATATACCTGATAAGGACTCAGTATTCAGAACACAATGATAAACAACAATAAAAGCCACTAGACATGGTGGCACATACCTGTAATCCCACCACTGAGGGGACAGAGGTAGGAGGATCAGGAGTTCAAAGCCAGCTTGGATTAAGCAAGACTCTGTTTTTTAAAAATGGGCAAATAAAAAAAAAAAAAAAAAAAAAGGGGGCTGGTGAGATGGCTCAGCATGTAAGAGCACCCGACTGCTCTTCCGAAGGTGATAAGTTCAAATCCCAGCAACCACATGGTGGCTCACAACCATCCGTAACGAGATCTGGCTCCCTCTTCTGGAGTGTCTGAAGACAGCTACAGTGTACTAACATATAATAAAAAAAAAAAATCTAAAAAAAAAAAAAAAAAAAGGGCAAATAACTTACTAGCATTTTCTTCAAAGACACACAGATGCTAATATGAACATGTAAAGATATACAATCCATCACCAGCCATTAGAAACATGCAAATCAAAACAAGGAGCTACTATTCCATAGTAGTATGCTTATAATTTTTAAAAGAAAAAACAGTGGGGCAAAGATAAACTGTTTGGAACTTGCGTGCATCGCTAGTGGACGTGTAAAGTGGTACAGCTGTGACTGGGTGTGGTGGTGCACACCTGTGATCCCAGCACTTGGCAGCTCATGTTGGATGAATCCAAGGTTAAGAGCAGCCTGAACTACAGGGTAAGAACCTGACTCTCTACCAATACCAAAAATCAAAAACAATACAGCTGAGCTGGGGAGATGGCTCAGTGAGTGAGAGCTCTTATTATGTAGGCACACATGAGGACCTGAGTTTGAGTGCCCATATCCCGCGTTTTAAGAAAGCTGGGCATGGCCACGCATTCCTGTTACCCCAGCCTTAAGTGCAGAGACAGGCAGATCCTGGAAGTTCCCTAGCCAGCCAGCCTAGCCAAAATAGTGTGTTTTATGTTCAGTGAGAAACTCTGTCTCGGAGGAATAAAGCAGAACCTGATAAAGTGAGACACCTGACTTCCTCTTCTGCTTCTGCTCAGGCATGGGCAACACACACACACACACACACACACACACACACAGAGGTTTTTTGTTTTGTTTTATAGGTTGGCAGTTCCTGTAACAAGCTAATCATAGAGTTACCACATAACCCAGCAATTCTACTCCAGATCAATTCAGGCAGTGCCAAACTTTAAGAAACACTGGCTTACATGGCTGAAATACTTCAGCTGGGAAGAGTGTTACAATTTAAAAATAAAGACTAGCCCAGGGCAGAAGGAGGAGGATGAAGAAAAGGAGGAAATGGAGGGAAAGAGAAGGGGTGGGTGAGGTAGGAGGAGGAACAAGAGAAGGAATAGAAGGAGAAAGAGGGAGAGGACAGGGGGATGAGGAAGAGGAGGAGGAAGGAAGAGGAGGAAGAAGAGAAAGGGGTGGGGAAGAGAAGACCTACTGCTCTATTGGTCAACAGACAACTGAACCACCAGGAATGAGAGTCCTGGTCTGCGGGTCACTTATAACCAAGCACACAAAGCTGGATTCCTGCTGTGCTCTTGTTAACGTCCTGGTTCGGATAACTACCTGTGAATATAAAAGATAAAAGTCCCCGTGGACTCCTGGAGAAGACACAGTGAGAATCTAGGGGAAGAGCTAGAAAACAGGGTGCACACGGGCTCAGAAGTGATGGAGGGAACACAACGAAGAAAAGCCTCAGCTATCCGGGAGGAAAGGAAAGAAACATTTTCATATCATCATAACTTTTTTGTTGTTGTTGTTTTGTTTGTTTTTTTGTATAGCCCTGGCTGTCCTGGAACTCACTCTGTAGACCAGGCTGGTCTCGAACTCAGAAATCCACTTGCCTCTGCCTCCCAAGTGCTGGGATTAAAGGTGTGCACCACCACTGCCCGGCTATAACTTTTTCTTATTAGAGTCATATCTAAATAAAAACTAATTTTGAAAGACTGTCAGTGATGCACATGCCCACTTCCTCTGCATTCCCCATCGTGAGGCTCCCATGGAAACTGATGAGCACAGGTGCCTTAGTCGCCTAGAAAAAGTCAAAGGAGCCCTATCTGCAACAGACATTCAATGAGGCTTACACATGAGAAAGACAAATCAACTACTTCTGATAACACATTTCAAGCAAATGTGCGTGTGGATTAATCCAAAACATACCTTTTCCCCTCTCCAGGGCTACAGGCAAAGGATGGTAATTGTGTGCACCATATTTAGATTCCCGTTCAAAAATGTACTCAGAGGATGGTGGGCCTTGTTCTGTCTTCTTTGTGGCAACAGACGTGGCAGAGGCGACTGAGGTGTGGACTCCTCGGCGCAGAGCAGCAACGGTCTGCAGACTTGCTAGCTTAGAAAGCATTGTGTGAGTCCTTCAGGAGTGGGAGTGCAGACAGACCTGTCCAAAGTGAGGAGAAGGTGCGGAGAGTGAGAACCTTTCCAGAGTCGACTCCTGTCTGCTCACTGAGTAACTGCCAAGCTTCCAGTCAGCAGCCAGCCCTATCCTACCAGACGGGGCAGGGTTCAGGGAAGATAACAGGCAGGGCGCCAAGTCAGATGCCACAACTGCCTGCTGGTTGGTCATGAGTCAGGGTGTGGAAAGGAGGGGTTATGAACCATTTTGTACTTTTTGAAAGCTCAGGGTGGTCTCTTAACTCTGGGTTCAAATGACCCTGTGGAGCTAGGACCACAAGCAGCGCCTGCCTCATCCTCTCTCAGCCCCACTCCAGGCCCTCAGGATCCCCACCACGTCTATTCTTTATTTTGCATTTTTAATCGCCCTGATATGTAGACAGTGAGACAAGTAATAACAAATGCCGTTTTAACCTAGATGAAGTAATCCCATCATTTAGGAGGCAGAGGAAAGATGATCAACACAAGTTCCAGGCTAGCCTGGCCTACATAATAAGTTCCAGACCAGCCTGGGCTACAAGTAGCCTCTTCCTCAAAAGAGAAAGAAAGTCTGCCAGTGGTGGTGCATGCCTTTAATCCCACTTGGGAGGCAGAGACAGGTGGATTTCTGAGTTCGAGGCCAGCCTGGTCTACAGAGTGAGTTCCAAGACAGCCAAGGCTACACAGAGAAACCCTGTCTCAAAAAACCAAAAAGAGAGAGGGTGGGGAAGAGAGAGAGAGAGAGAGAGAGAGAGAGAAGATAGGAGGGGAAGAATGATAGTGAGCTAGAGAGATAGCTCTGCGAGTAAAAGCATTTGCTACTTTTGTAGCAGACCTGGGTTCAGATGTCAGCACCTACCACTATCTGTAACTCCAGGATATCCAGCATCCTTTTCTGATCTCTATAAGTACCAGACACCAAGGTGGTACACATATATACATGGAGACAAACATTTAGTACACAAAAAATAAAAATACATCTTTAAAAACAAACAGGAAAAAAGTAACTTTTGGAGACTGGAAAGAATTTAGCTCCCAAACTACACAAGGTAAAATTTGTCATTTAGCAGAGATATCTAAAACATAAGTCAAACTCAGCATAAACAGAGGTAAAAAAAATTTGTTTTGCACTTTGTTAAGAGTCTTGAGATCTAACAGTAACAAACACACATAATATAACAAAGGACTCATAAGGAATCTATTTTGCTAGAATGGCTGTTTCTATAACTCAGCCACCTCCCCCGCCACACAACACATTTAAAAAGTATCAAAAAAATCAACTGTTTAAAGGAAAAGCAAACAATTAGGACCAAGAGAATACCGAAGCGTGAACAGCTAAGTGGGGTATATAAAATCCCGGGCACACCGGTGTAGACTCGCATTATTTACACTTTTCAGGATCAGGCCTCTCTCAGCACCAGTCCTAAAGCTAGTCCCTAACAGTGCTCCCCCAACTTCTGTGTGCACAGCTCACTATTCAGATCATGTAAGATCCTGCAACAAATAAGAGCATATATAGGTATGATGTCTGGAAGCAAAGAAGGAAAGCATTTTTGGTAAATTCTAGACTAGGGGGAAGTTACCAAAAGCCAGGCACGCTGGGGGTGTCTATAATATACAAATAGCTAATTCATGTTTCAACAGAATTTTCCAACAAGTCAAACCATGCATGATCTTAGCACGCATGATTGCGCTGCCAAATCAGCCAATCGTGGACTTGGCTAACTTCTCTTTCAACTTGGCTCTCACTCCACACTAAAAACCCAGTGAGGTTCAGGAATGTGCAATCACTAACCAGATCCCAGAACTCTGCTCTGTTTGCCAGAACCGTGCCACTAGTCCTCCTTCCCACTGTCCAACCACAGTACAGATTGAAAATGCAAGATCTAGAGACTGTTTTGAAGGGGTCCAAGTGATTCCTAAAATAAGATAAACGATTATATACTTCCCTAAGGAAAAGCTCTGTTATTTCCACAGTATTTTCTAACAAAAACAAAGCCAGAATCACTATACTGAAATGGCAGCTAACAAAAATGTTTAACTGCATTACAAAGAACCAGTCCTCATCACCACCACTAAGTCTAAGATACCGATTTATCATTTCTTCCTAGGCTCTTTACAATCTACACAGTAGATCCTATTTAATCTACTGAAAATTTAAAATAATATTAACTTCTGCCTAGCAAATATGCATAAAATGTGCTTTCTCTGATACTCCTTAGCAAATGCACTTAGATACATACACACAAACAAAACACTCATACATAAAAATACAAACAAATCTTTAAAATAAGTCTCTACCAACATAGCAAGGCATTTTAGGGCATGTCTAATTATATATATATATACATTTGCATGTTCAACTATGCAAGAGTATTATGAGAAACTGCTAAGGAGAGAAAACAAAAAGTCACCGTGGCTGTATTTAACTATTCTCTACTCTCTACAATGACCATAAATTGTATTTATGTCAGAAACACTGAAAATGAACTCAGACATGGTCTGAGTTGTTTGACAGAAATCAGACAACAATCAAAGTCAAATAAAAAGAAAGGATCCAGTAAGCTTTGAGGAAACAATGTGGTATA
>LR749611.1:1473503-1537305 GCA_902729485.2 Mus minutoides | reverse complement strand
AACTGGTTATTGAAAAAGATCCTAAAAATGCTTTTAATAGTGTATTTTTACTGGTTGCAATAGGACAGCAAGTGACTGCAGCCATGGGTTGGGGGGGGGGGGCGCGAAGGGGGCGGTGGCTAAGACAGGAGGGTTTCCAGTCCAAGGCTACATTCAGTTGACTCAAAACAAAATAAAGAGTGCAATGGGAAAGAATCTAAAAGGTTATCTAAACTCGACTTATCTCAGCTTACACTGAGTTACCTCCTCAGCTAGAATCTATTTATCTGCTGAGTCCTCTCAATTTCACGTAGAATGTTCAGTAGCGTAACAAGAAACATTCAAAATATGAGTAATGCTCTCAAGTTCTCTGGATATTTAACTTAACTGGAAAAGACCACAAGTTACACAGGCCATGACAGACCATAATGTAGTACACACATTCCTATTAAAGAGCCTCTGTGTTCAAGTTACTGAGCTTGGTACTGTATGAGAAATATTAGAACAAAATTAAAGAAGGCTTTAAAACAGCCACCAACAATCTTCTCCTTCTTGGGAAATGGTAGAAGTATGGAAGAGAATCCACAGCACTTCACAATCCAGATTTTAATTCAGTCTGCGGCTCTGTGTGACTGTGTCACTCTTTCTGAACTTCGATGAGGTTGAAGCCGTTTACAGGGTCTTGAGGAGTCCATGTGAAAGCCTCTGGTTTAGCACAAAGGAGCTATTCATTACACTCTCTTCTGCTCTAAGTTCATAGGAACACTAGCCAAGTTCCACAGCTTTAAAAGAAACACTGCCAGGGTTCTTCAAACTGGATCATTTTTCATTAAAAAATAAAAATGAAATCCTCAGGGACTAAGAATCAGTTGGTAAGTTCTTACCTAATATATATGAAGCCTTGGAGTCTATCTCCAGTATCAAACTAGAGAAGCAGAGGCAGGAGGATCAGGAGCCCAAGACCATCCTTGGATACACAAAAAGTTAGAGGTGGTTAAGCATGCTGGTATCTGCCTTTAATCCTAACACTCTCAAGGCAGAGACAAATGGATCTCTAGGAGTTTGAGGCCAACCTGGTCTACATAGTTCCAGCTCAGCCAGGGCTATAAAGAGAGACCTTGCCTTAATATTAAAGTAAAATAGCAGTCAGACAAGAAAATTACCTACTTAAGAGATTACCATTAACTACCAATTTTCTTCTGTGCATAAATACTATACAGATAATTTTTTTCCATCTTCTCCCTTTGAATTTACAATGAAAGTCCCTCCTAAACACTTTCAGAATGTTGCAGACTTTTATCACAGATCCTAACACTTCAGGCTCCTATTTTCAAGCAGTCCCCACTGTGAACTTAAGCTTATAAAAAAGGAGTAGTTAACCCTGTCTCAAAAATCACCTCCCCTGGATACCCACGTTCTGCTGGTATCCTCTTGTCTGGCAGATGAAGAAGATCTTTACTGAACACACAATTCCTAAGGGAAGGGCAAGGTAGCAAGCAGACAAGCCAGGTAATGAGGCCACCCTTTCCTGCATCAAAATAACTCAGCTCTGAGAGGCTGCCTCTCTGTCCTCCTATGGAAATTCATCTTTTCATCAAGGGTTCAGAGTTGATGCCAGTTTATTCTACAAAGTGAGTCTGGGACAGCCAGAGCTACCCAGAGGAACCCTATCTTGAGAGACCTAAGAAAGATAGATAGATAGATAGATAATTCATATTTATTATTTATCTGCTATTTATATTTAGCAGATATAAGAGCCTAAACATAAGAACTAATGACAGGCTGGGCACTTTGAACACCTATGTTTAATTTCAGACCACCCTTGTCCCCTTCCCCATTAGCTCATAGGAATATCTCCACAGTACAGTCTCCATTAAGGGCTGCATTTGGAAGAATTTGTTTAGTCTGCCTTATTAAACAACCTTTTCTTAAATTACTCTAAAAGAATCATCAGTGTAAAGTCATCCAAAAGCCATTGAAAATATTCAGCTTGAGAAGTAAATTTGGTTTGGCGCTTGTTAAATATTTACTTTTCTGAGGTAACCATTCACAAATACGGCCCTTTTTTAAGCTTTGTTTTATGTAACCAATATTCTGGCTAAAATTCACCTCAAGTAGTGCGTCACTGGCAAATAATTAAAGTAACACTACTGGGAAAGGATTGGACCAACTATACCGCACCCTCCACACACCTCCAAACCACTGGCCATTCATTACTATTTTTAAAAGTATACAGTTTGGCTCATCCTCAAGAACTCTGCAAAGAGCATAAAATGCATATCCATATGTCCATAATAAAAGTAGACTGGAAGGTAAATAGATGAGATGGGAAAAAATACCTTTTAAAATATGTGCTAATTAAGGTTTTAGGGGCTGGAAAGATGCTCAGCAGTTAAGATCACCTACTATGCTTGCAGAAGACCAGAGTTTGGTTCCCAACACCCACATTACATGGCACAACTATCAAGAACTGCTCCGGGGTTATCGGATCCCTCTGGCCTCTGATGGCGCATTCATTCCTGATCACACACATATAATTTAAAGTACAGTAACAAGTTACATAAAATTAATTTACTTACAGACACTAACAAGTTTGATTAAGGAAATTTAGGGTGGAGAAATCAGAGGTTATTCAAGTAGCAAAGCCACTTCATTCCAAAACCACTCCTTCTCCCTTAATATATCTTGACACATCTACAAGGTAAATGTACTCCCAGGCATTGCTGTAGGCCTGAGGCAAGATGTGCTGGCAGCAAGAGCTCCCCACAATTAGGCTGGAATTTACTGAGGTTCAGCATAGCTTGTCAAAGGCCTACGGAGGGGGCTCTTCGTGCAGAGAGCCCTGTGGGCCAATCCCTAGCCACCATCTCATCACAGAGTGCACGTCACTTCCTCAATCTTCTTATTTGGTTTACGACTGGAGAGAAGTGGGGATTGGGAAGAGATGGGTATGATCTGCCAGGAGATGTAAAAGCTGCCCAAGGAGCTCGGACTTGGTCCGCATCAGCGCCCCCTCCTGGTGACGCGATCACAAGTTCGCAGTTCTGTCCCCAGGGATCGGATCCTCCCCTCCCCCCCCCAGCCAAGTGCTCGAGGTGCCCCGCGCCCTCAACGCCGCCTTTTCAAAGCCGAGACCTCCAAGGCCCCAGTCCCCTAGCCGAGTCCCTCGAGGACAGTGAGCCCAAGCCCGCCCCACCCCGGACCTGCATGGAGCCCTAGACTCGGAGATTCCAGTGTTGCCCCGGCGGAGACTCCGGAACAAGCGGGCCCGAGTCGCTCTAGCCCAGCCCCGGCGCGCACGTCGTACCTGACAGCGTCCGCTAAGCAACACAGACTGTACTTCAGCCACGAAGCGCGATGTGGCCGCCCGGCGCGTCAGGTCGTTTAAGACTACGTGTCTGTCCCGCCCCCGCCCGTTCTCTCAGTTCATTGGTTAGGGCGGAGGGCCGCACACCAATCACAAGAGGCTCACCCTCGCCCCACCCACCCGGCCTTGAGCCTCCGGGCGCCAAGTTCTGCTACCTTCCCCAAGTGCGCAGTCTGCTTTTGTGCCTGTGGCACTTGAGCTCTGGACTGAACTTGGAGCAGTTGGCTTTCTTTTACCTGAAAGGGAACGGAGGCCCGAAGGAATGGTGGCCTCTCACTGCGTTTCTCTAACCGAGGGACCCTCCAAAACCTTTCCTGAAAAAGCCTCTTAGGAACAACATCATATCTTAAATGCTGAAACCACATGACCCTGAACCCTCATGTACCAAAATAACAAAACAGCTTACTGATGCTTCCAGTCTCATCTCTACAGCTGTAAAACGCTGCCCGGATGTTATTAACTGTTGTTATAAGTGGTTGGAAATGACAACTACACAGTTATAGACTTGCCTGTGCTCCCTCCACTACTGTGGTTAAAACTCAAAACCCGAAAAAGGATTATTGCAGGATAAACACAATCAGAAGGTGCTTAGGTATCATTTTTGTCTATAATACTCGTTATAAATCAGAAAACGTGCAGAGAATAGAAGTTATCCAATCCTGTGCCAAAAGCTGCAGACCACAGAAGACCAGTGATTCACTACCCTTCACTGATGTTTCAGGGTCAGCCAGAAAGATTTCATACTCCAGTTTGGAATGAGCGTGTGTGAGTGAGAAAGCACAGGAATGGAGGGACTGGCACACCAGGGAGAGCCACTGTCAGTCCAAGTATCCAGGGCTAGATGTGGGGTTTCTAGAACCCCAAAGAGAGAGGAGTTTGAGGAGAAACTACTTGGAGGAAGCTCCCTCTCTGCTCCTCATGATCTGAAGCCACTAAGAAGCCAGAAGCCTAAAGGGTCTGTTAAGATGCGTGGTGTTTGTGGTGGTGGCGCACACCTTTGATCCCAGTACTCAGGAGGCAGAGGTGGGCCGATCTCTGAGTTCTAGGCCAGCCTGGTCTACAGTGGGAGTTCTGGGGCAGCCAGAGCTACACAGAGAAACCCTGTCTCGAAAAACCAAAAGAGAAAAGACAATCCCCACAGACTAGCCTCCCTAGACACAGAGCAAGATCAGAAAGAGGAGGAAAAGAAAACAGGATGGGAAAGAGCTGAGGAAATGGTTCAGTAGGTAAAGTGATTGTTGGGCAAGCATAAAGAGACCAGAGTCCAGATCCCCAGAGCCTACATCAATGCTGAGTGGGCATCGAGGCCCATCTGGAATCCCAGCATTCAGGGAGGTAGAGACAGGAAAATTCCTAGAGCTCTGGGTTCAAGTGAGAGACCCAGGCTCAATTAAATATATTTATATACGTAGGAATCAGTCGTGGAAGACATCAGACTGTGTGCACCCACACTCATGCAAACACTGGTACACAAACACACCGGATACATGTAAAGACAAGCAAAAGAAGACCCAGGTAGAGAGACAAATAGAAGACATTCAGCAGCCATAGCAGGGAACGTCTTAGCTGACCTGGTCAGTAAGGGTAAGAAAGTAGTGTGGGCTCAGAGATAGAGCTGCGAATCCAATATCCCCAGGAGCACTGAGCAAGCCTCCTGGGTTCATCCTGCCCTTGGCTAAGGTCATTTGCCCAGATCATTACTTCATTACTATAATGACCATTAATTACCCTCTAGGGCTCATTATTATGAGTGGGTAACCTTTATCTTTTTCTTTTTTTATTCATTTCATACCACCTACTTCAGTATGATCAACCTCTTGGGAGGTTGACCCTTCCTCCCCTGGGGGTCAGGAAAGAACTGTTTCTTTGTGATTCTGCTCTGTAAACCAGGACAAATGGGTAAAGCCAGGGCCCAGTGATCTTGTTATGCCTTGGCAAGCAGGAGCAGCTGAGCTCATCCGGAGAGCTAAGGGTAACATCAAAACATGTGGCAATCCTTTTGAACTCACAGGTAGGGTGCTCTTTGATGAAAGGGATTTCATAAGCAAGAAACCTCTGGGAATGTCTGAGTTTTATCACTTCTCACTTATCAGAGAATGGCACTGGGTACAAAGAGCGTGATAACAATTTATGGTTTCCCTCCTACTTGGTTGATTTTTTTTTTTCCCATCACTAATTGTAGCCAAGAAAGAACAACCTGCACCTTGGAGTAGCCTTTTCCCTCCGAGAAACAGAGCTGCTCTGATTGCATTTGCACAATCTAAAAACTCAACACAAAGAAGGGTCAGAGCCCACATGGCAGGGGTTGTTGAGTCTAACGCTACCAACAGATTCAAGCAAATACTTCTGCAGAATCTGTAGAGCCTCGTGAAAACGCTCCTGCCGTGCTCACAGAGACTGAGCGGCAATCACAGAGCCTGCATAGGTCTGCATTAACCCTCTGCCACATATGTTATTGTTGTTAGCTTGGTGTTCTTGTGGGACTCCGAACAGTGGGAATGTGTGTGTCTTTGACTCTTCTGTCTGCTCTTGGGACCCTTTTCCTCCTACTGGGTGACCTCACCCAACCTTGATATGAAGGTTTGTGCCTAGTCTTATGGTATCTTCTTAGCTGTGTTCTGTGGCTATTTCTGGGAGGTCTGCTCTTTGCTAAAGGGAAATAGAAAAGGAGTGGATGGGAAGAGGGGACTGGGGTGGGGTGGAGTGGGGTGGGGAATGGGAGAAAAAGAGGGGATAGAGGTAAACTGGTCAGGATGTATTGAAAACCAAACCAACCAAATAAATAGAAAGAATCCTATAAGCAGATAACCAAGTTAAATCCACAAGTTAATTTAACAAATGTCCCTTGAGTGTCATTAATGTCTGACTCTGTGTGGAGTTTCATATCGGGTGAACCCATGTGAAAAGCAAGGAAAAGAGACAATCGGGAAATGCTCCTTCAATGATTATGAACTGAAACCTTGAAATTTTGATTTCCTCTCACCTGGAAAGGGAATAAACACTTTGATTTCTGAAGTGAACAATTCTCAGTATTTATTGACTAAAAACCTGTGTTTGCCAGGCACGGTGGTACATTCCCTGCAGTCCCAGCACTGGGGAAGCAGAGGCAGAAGGACCACTGCAAGTGTGAAACCAGCCCGGCTACACAGAGGCAAAGTTGAGATGCAGCCCAGTGATTAAGAGCATGTACTGGTTCAGTGCCCAGCACCCTCTTCGGATAGCTCACAACTGCCTGTAACTCCAACTCCTGGGGACCTGATGCCTCTGGCCCTCATAGGCACCTACCCACATATATATGCACATAATTAAAAAATAAATGTTTTTTTTAAACAAACAAACAAAAAAGAAACAGGTGAGGGAATATGGGTTAGGAAGGGCCTTTTCCTCAACATTCCACTGTCCAGCTTATTACTTGTTATTAGTCTAGGCCACATACATAGATTTGGGCTTCAAACTTGTAAGCATTTGAAAAATCCACACAGCTCTGGGGAGTACTGGTTAGTTCGTATTGTTGATCCTCCTATAGGGTTGCCACCCCTTTAGCTCCTTGGGTACTTTCTCTAGCTCCTTCTTTAGGGGCCCTGTGTTCCATGCAATAGATGACTGTGAGCATGGACTTGTCTCAACTGGCATAGCCTCACAAGAGATACATCTATCAGGGTCCTGTCAGCAAAACCTTGCTGGCATATGAAATAGTGTCTGGGTTTGGAGGTTGTATCTGGGATAGATCCCCAGGTGGGGCAGTCTCTGGATGGTCCTTTCTTTTGTCTCAGCCCCTAGCGGCCTGGCCAGATGGCTCAGCGGGTAAGAGCACTGACTGCTCTTCCAAAGGTCCTGAGTTCAAATCCCAGCAACCACATGGTGGCTCACAACCATCCATAATGAAAAATCCACACACTAGTTTCAAGAAGAAAGTCTGAGAAGAAACCTCAGGAAATATTGGTGACCAAAAAAACAAAAAAAAAAAAAAAGAAAGAAAGAAAGAAAAGGAAAGGAAAGGAAAGGAAAGGAAAGGAAAAAAAACTGTAGCAGATTATATTCGTGTTAAAAAGATGTCTTCCCAGGGCTGGAGAGACTGCTCAGCAGTTAGAGTGCACCGGCTGTAGGACCTGACTTCAGTCCACAGCACCCATATCAGGCTGCTCCTGAATATTTGTAACTCCAGCTCCAGGAGGTCTAGCACCGTCCTCTGGCCTGGTGCACATATATATGTACAAGCAAACACTTGCTGAGTTGGGGAAGGTGTTTATGTCTATAGGTGAATAAACTCCTCAAATCCACAACACCAGAGACCCAGCAGGAGCCAGGCGGGAGCCCGAAAGGGGCAGCTGGAGAAATGTGTTTTTAACCTAAATCTGAACTAGGAGCTACCATACATGCAGACTGAGAAGTTTTGCAATTCAAATGTGAGGATGTGCCTGTCTGAGGTATCTCTATGCCCCATAGCTAGACCTAGAAATCTACCTACAATGCCTGTCCTTCCCTTGGAAGACCCCTCCCACTTCCCAGCCTGCAGGGGGGGGGGGGCAGGAGTGTCTCCTCCTCCTCTTCCTTTTCCTCCATGTTTACTGTCTGCTCTGGTCCTGCCAGTATGCTCCTACTTCGTCTCCTAACTGTCTAAGTCTTATCTTCCGAGATAGACTACTTTGTTTAGATTTGTTGGTTTGTTTGATTCGTTCGGAGACACGGGATCTCACTTCTTAGCGGGAGCCGGAGCCAGCTTTAAATTCTTCCCTCTGCCTCCCGAATGCAGGGATCACAGGTACGTACCACCACACACAGCTCCGTGCTGTTTCTCATAAGAACAGTCCTTTCTTATCTATCACTGTTCATCTTTATGGCCCTGGGCAGCAACTAGGGGCAGAGCAGGTGGCATTTATAAAGGGGTGGGTCCTGGGGCCCAGAGATCTCCCCAGTGTAAAAGAGTAACAGCTACTCAGACCAAAGTCCTAGAAACCTGGACTGAAGAAAAAGTCCATCAAGAGTTTCTTACCCACATCCCAATGCTGGCCTTGCTAAAGCATAGTCATGTGCTGAAGAAATTACACAGGAGCCTAATTAAAAAAAAAAATTGAGTGGGGTCTCATGTATGCCAGGCTGGCATCTAACTCTGTGTAGCTAGGACTGTACCTGGGGTTCTCAGCCTCCTGCCTTTCCCCCTCAAGTTCTGGGATTATAGGCGTGAACTACCACAACTGGTTTATGTAGCACTGAAGGTCAAGCCAGGTCTCTGCACATTCTAGAAGGCATGCACTCTACGACAGAGCCACAACCCCAGACTACCTGGGACACATTAATAAAATGTATGCAAGAGAGAAGGCAAGGGACAATTTCTTCCCGTGGACTCTGAAATGGGTAAGGGAACCCCTGAAAGGGATTAGGGGCTGGGCATCTGTAGACGGTGGGCACTATTGGCCTGGAAAGCTCAAGAGAACCTTCCAGAACAGAGATAGAGACTGCAAGTTTGAGGACATCCTGGGCTACAAATATAGGAAGACCCTATATAAAACAACAATAAGTAAGTAAATAAGCAAATAATTATAGTAATAAAATAGAAATAAAGAGATTCAACTTGTAGATTTGAAGAAAATCAGATAACTTTCCATGCTAAACCAATTGATGTGTTGGCTGGATATGCTGGCTGCACTCGGGAGGCAGAGGCAGGCGGAGCTCTGAGTTGGTGGCTAGCCTGGTCTACAGAGTACATTCCAGGACTAGTCCCATCTAGCACTTTTAGTACAGGTAGGCTCCACTTCTAGAGCCCCTGAAGGTTTTCACTCAAATAAATGTGCACACTGTTGGCACGTTGCTCATCCCCTTTTCTGACTCACTGACCTTGCAAAAGGGCCCAGCCAAAGACACAAAAAGAAGACAGCCAATAAGCCAAGTATTCCACTCAAGATTTCATGCTTGGACATGAGTGGGGGTGGTCCACGCCTTTAATCCCAGTAATCGAGAGGTAGAGGCAGGTGGATCTCTATGAGTTCAAGGCCAGCCTGGTCTACACAGCAAGTTCTAGGACAGCCAGGGCTCTACACACACACACACACACACACACACACACACACACGCACACACACACACACACACAAAAGCATGCACATGTGTACACAAACAAAATCTGTCTCAAAAAAAAAAAAAGATTCCATGCTTGGTACACTATCAGAAGAATTTGAGACAGAGGCAACATCTACAAGTTTGAGGCCATCTCAATCTACATAGATAGCCGACTGCCAGACTAGGTGTTGAGAATCTATCTTTTAAAAAGGAGGCAGGGGTGGGGGGAGGGCGGCAGAGGGAAGTAATTATTATTTAGACTAAGAACAAAAAAGCTTAAAATGAAATATTTGGAAAAATTTTAAGAGTGTGCTAACTTTGAAAATATTACATGGTTCATGAGTTCTTTAAAAAGATAAGCCTCAAATACTAGTTAAATATTTACATCATTATCAATTTCAGTACTAAGATGCTCAGTGTATCTTGCAATAATTTTTTATGGATTCCACAAAGGCTAGCTCTCAGTGTTGAAGTCTGGATAACCTTTATTGCTTTTCTTTTGAGGATTTTAACTGTCTCTCTGTAGCTGAAACTCTTATCAAAAACAAGTTTAAAAAGTCATGATTTATTGATTATTTTTCCTTGACATTATTGACTTAAATGTAGTTTCAAATTCTTTCTCCCTAGCATTATTACAGTATAATTGATAAGTCATAATTGCAATGTGTATTTGATAAACATATGCATTGTAAAAAGATTACCATCTAAAGCCAGATGCAATGTGATCAGCTTTCAGAGTCTTGTTCTGCTGTGCTCTGCACACAGTTTTTGGTTGGTCATGTGGGTTTTTTAATTTATTTTCCTATTTATTGTGTGTATAGACAACTTGTGGGAATCAGTTCTCTTCTTCCATTATGTGGGTTCTAGGAATCAAACTTGGGTCTTCTGGTTTTACCCACTGAGCCATCTTGTTAGTATGGTTTAATACCATTATCATTTGGTTTTGCTCTTATTTATAATTAGTGTTACATTTATCTATTTTCTCTCTCTCTGTGTGTGTGTGTGTGTGTGTGTGTGTGTGTGTGTGTGTGTGTGTAGGTGCACACAAGCAATAGTTCATGTGTGGGGTCATGTGTGGGGTCAGGGACAGCTTTTGAGAGTTGGTTCTTGTTCTTTCTCCACTCTGTTGAGGCAGAGATCTCTCCTGTCTTTGCCACTTTATGGCTCACTCCAACCCAGATAGCCTTGCGTCTGGTCCTCCTGTCTCTGCCTCCCATCTCACTGAAGCAGGGCTGTGCTTATACATTGCCCTCACTACATCCAGCTTTTGTACACAACTGTCTGGCTTTCGCTGCAATTGCTTTTACCCACTCAACCATCTCACCATCCCCAATTACCTTTTTTGCTCTAACTCTGCTGAGAGCACTGGACCACTTTGGAAAGTCACCTCATAGCAATGACAGTCCTGATGCTGAGTCCCGGAGAAACTCTATAGTTGTGACTGTCCTTGCCCTGGTGGTAGCATATGCTTCTCCTTTCATATGAACTGATTGTCCCCAAGAGTATTTGAGTGGTAATCATAACTCAAATGCTTGCGTTAGAGATGAGAAATTACATCCTGTCTGCCATACTGTTTGATTGTTTCTTTTAATTAAGGAAATTAACTTTTGCTTCCTGGTATTGGCACCGATTTAAGCATATATTCTAGAAACAGAGGATTCAAAGACATTAGTCACCCCATTTTTAATTCAAAAAAATAAAAAACCTTTTGAGAAACGTTGCACTGCTGTCTTACTGGTTGTCATAGCAAAGCATCAGCCAAGACTAACTTAAGGAAGGAAAGGTTTATTTTGCCTCACGGTGTGAGGGTATCACCACGGTGACAGGAGCATGAGGCAGCTGTCACATTGCATCCACAGTCAGGAAGCAGGGAGAGATGGATGGCTCTGTTCAGTGAGCTTTCTCCTTTTTATGCAGTCTGGGATCCCAGGCCAAGCAACAGTGTAAATACATTTCAGGCAATAATCCTACATCAGATAACTTGATCTACAAATTCCTTGATTGACATGCCCAGAGATTTGTCTCTAAGGTGATTCCAGACCCTATACATCATATATAATCAAATATCAATCATATATAGATCATCAATATAAATCACATAAGTCAGTATAAATCATCACACACACAGTCTTACCATGTGGTCCAGTTTGGCCTTGAACTCACAGCAACCCTCTTGCCTCCTGCTCCTGAGTGCTGGGATCATAGGCAAGTGCCACACCCAGATTTTACACTTTTTAACTACGTCTTCACCACCTCCTAATTCACAAAGCAGGGCTCACAGGTGGGTCAAAGAGACTGAGTAAACTGAATTGAGAGAGGTAAGCACTGTGACCAGCCTTGCTGGTGAGTCTGCGTGTGGTTGGTATCCTGAAAAGGGTGTGAGCTGTATGTAGGTCTCTTACTATGCGCTGCACAGTGGCTAAGCCGGCAGGCTTTGAAGTCAGACAACCCATAAGACAAGTCATAACTCAAGCTTAACTAGGTATCTTGATACCCCAAGGCTCACATAGCCAATTTGATAAAATGGGTTGTTTTAAGGGCCAGACATCATGGACTATGCCTTTAATCTCAGCATTTGGGAGGCAGAGACAAGAGGATCTCTGACTTTAAAGCCAGTCTGGTTTACGTAGCCAAGTTCCAAACCAGCTGAGGATACATAGCAAGACCCTGACTTTAAAACAAACAAACAGGACTGGAGAGATGGCTCAGCAATTAAGAGCACTGACCTCTTCCAAAGGTCCTGAGTTCAATTCCCAGCAACCACACGGTGGCTCATAACCATCTGTGATGGGATCTGATGTCCTCTTCTCGTGTGTCTGAAGAATGCTACAGTGTACTCATATACATAAAATAAATAATTCTTTAAAAACAAACAAACAAGTATTTTTAAATGGGCTGTTTTGAGATTACCAGTAAGCATAGAACTTTGAAAGCAGCATCACTTTCCAAACCACCCAGAGGTCCCAAGCCCGGTGTTGTTCTGAAAGTTCTTAATAGTGAGAAATGCTATTTTCCATGTTCTCAGAAGCATCACCCAGCCCCGAAGCTTTCTTCTACAGACATTCCTACTGAAATCTAAATAAACCACACACATCAAGAACCACAACTATACTCTTACTTTCGAAGGTACCAATATACCGCAAAAACCTGTCTGCTAGCCGGGCGTGTTGGCGCACGCCTTTAATCCCAGCACTCAGGAGGCAGAGGCAGGCGGATTTCTGAGTTCGAGGCCAGCCTGGTCTACAAAGTGAGTTCCAGAACAGCCAGGGCTATACAGAGAAACCCTGTCTCGAAAAACAAAAAAAAAAAAAAAAAAAAAAAAAAAAAAAAAAAAAAAAAAAAAAAAAAAAAAAAAAAAAAAAAAAAAAAAAAAAAAAAAAAAAAAAAAAAAAAAAACAACAACAACAACAAAAAACCTGTCTGCTTGAATAATGTGGAGAAAGGCTGACTGAGAAGGCTATGCCACTTTACCCCTCGAGTTCTCTCTGCAGCTCCTTGCAGTCTACAGAGTTCCTATTGTACTTCACTGAGGTGGCTTTCCCCATGCTCCTCTAGGATCTTTCCAAAGGAAAGTTATGGTCAACCCAGGAAAGTGGCCCAGAGTTGCTGGACAGACAGATCACCAAAATATAGTTTCAGTTCTTCCCAAGTATCTAAAGACTGATGTCAGAAGAAGTCCTGGAAACCTTTAAATTCTGTAAATTGGAAAATCTGAGTCTTTTTTTTTTTTTAAAGAAAGATTTATTTTATATTTTTAATTATGAGTATGTGTCTGTAGAGGGGGGTATGTGCATATATGTGTAGAAGCATTGGATCCCCCTGGAGCCGGTATTACAGATGCGTGTGAGCTACCTGATACCAGTGCAAAGAACCAAACTCCAGTCGTTTGCAGAAGGAATATGCTCT
Source organism: Mus minutoides (assembly GCA_902729485.2). Classification (NCBI taxonomy): domain Eukaryota; kingdom Metazoa; phylum Chordata; class Mammalia; order Rodentia; family Muridae; genus Mus; species Mus minutoides. Next base: position 1,523,996 of record LR749611.1, on the reverse strand, counting down.
CCTAACTGCTGAGCTCTTGTGCTGGGCCTCCTCTGTGATCTTTAAGGTTTTATCTTTTAATTCTCCTATGGGACTTTTTCTCTTCCCAGCTAGCCAATCCTTTTACTTTGGTAGATAACATAATTGCTTAATTTACAAATCAAGGTAAAGTGCATACGCACTCTCGTGCACGCGTGCACACACACATACACACACACACACACACACACACACACAGAGAGAGAGAGAGAGAGAGAGAGAGAGAGAGAGAGAGAGACTCACCATTCACTGGGCAACCTTGTGTGTAAATTCCATTCCATGGGGATTCATTCAGTGAGTCTTCGTATGAATAGAAATTAACACAATTCGTTATTTTCCTCACTTTGAAACACCTGAGATAAAAGGTAACACGTGTCCTTTATAGCTACGCTTTTATAATTTATCTCCTTTGAGGCTTGGGGTGTGAGTGATCCACAGGATATCAGGCATGCTAAGTGTATGTGTTACTACTGATCTACATCCCAGCCCTTGCATCTTGCCTTTTAATATGCCCAGTTCTCTCTGGGTCAGTGTGGAAAAAACACCTTTATTCTTTTGTTTATTAGCCCTTGATTGTTGGACATTTGGATAGTTTCCCGTCTTGCCGCGACAAACCATGTCATAAGAGATAACCTTGTCTCTGACATTGCCTGCAGGTTATCTGCAAAATAAAATCCTAGGAGTGTGACTGCAGGGTCAAAGAACCTGCCTCCAGTCCCTGGTCAAGGCTTTAATGTTTCAATCCAGGGCTGGAAGGAGAACAAAGCCAGCCATTCAATAAACAGTTTGTGAACTGGGGCCAGCAGCTCATGTGGGGGCAGAAACTGCTAGAAGTTAGAAAATTTAGAGCCACCAATCTTGTTATGATTAACATTTTCCTAAGTAATTCATTTTTTATTGATTTTAGTATGTGATGACAGAAAAGGAAGGGGAGAACTTTTTTTGTTTGTGTTTCTGGTTTTTTGTTTGAGACAGCGTTTTTCTGTATAGCCATGGCTATCCTGGATGTCACTCTAACTCAAACTAAGAGAGCCACCTGCCTTTGACTCCAGAGTGCTGGCAGTAAAGGCATTTTGTCACCACCACACCTGGAAAAAAATTACTTCTTTATGGTTGTACAAAGTCCATTAAGATTTCCTAGAAAAAAATAAAAGAAATTAGAATTATTCATAAAAATATCAATGCTTCCATTATCTGTAAACTCAGTGTTTGGGAACCAAAGGTAAGAAGAGGCAATGGTGCCGGGCGTGGTGGCTCACGCCTTTAATCCCAGCACTCAGGAGGCAGAGGCAGGTGGATTTCTGAGTTCGAGGCCAGCCTGGTCTACAAAGTGAGTTCCAGGACAGCCAGGGCTATACAGAGAAACCCTATCTTGAAACACCCCCCCCCCAAAAAAAAGAAGAGGCAGTGGCCAGGGTTACATAGAAAAACAAACAAAAACTATAAACTGCTTCTTTATTAATGTGAGGTGTCCATTCAAATTATTTTAAACATTTCAAACATGTAGTGTGTTTGTGTGGGTGTGGTGTGGTATGTGTGGTGTGACTATGTGTACATGTGTGTATATGTGTGTGTATGTTTGTGGTGTATGTTTTTGTGGTGTCTGTGTGTGTGTGTGTGTGTGTGAGTGTGGTGTGAGGATGTATGCATATATGTGTGCATGTTTGTGTGTATGTGTGTGGTGTGAGTGTATGTGTTGCGACTGTGTGTACATGTGTATATATGTGTGTGTATGCTTGTGGTGTATGTTTTTGTGGTGTCTGTGTGTGTGTGTGTGTGTGTGTGTGTGTGTGTGTGTGTGTATGTGTGAACACCTACCTGGTGTATGCTGCCACGGCATGCATGTATAAATTAGACAACTTTGTGGAGTCAGTTCTCTCCTTCCACCCTTGCATGCACTACAGTAGAGTAACTCAGGTCATCTGGGTTGCCCTTAACCTGCTGAGCCATCTCACTGGCCCTCAAATGATTTTTGAATCCAGTAAGGTTTACCTTCAAGATTTCTTTAAAAAAAAAAAAAGTGAAAAATAGATAGGGATCTGTGACTATTAAAGAACAAAACAGACAAAACTAGACAAACCAATAAATGAAAGCTAACAGTAACTGACTGAATATCAACATACGCTGGGTTGGCCAAACACATGGATGAATTCGTGAGGACAATGAAATGTAAACTTTATCTCTGGTGGAATAAGGAAACTGTCACTCTCCAAGGCCACCCACATAGGTGCTAAGGAAGGTGGAGATCTCACTTACCACAGAGTCGGAGTCCCTGCAGCAAAGTGTCAGAGACTAGCCTGCCTGCAGGACAAGTGGTTTAAACTGAAATATGGACACACAGGAAGAAAGTATTAGACGTCCTGCTGCTATTTAATAATCTTACTTTAATTGAAAGAGAAATAAACATGATTTTTAAAATTCTAGGTGAGACAGTCCACCTTTGTCTTGCCAACACTGGGAAGGTGAACCTGAAGGATCCCAGTGACTAACTGGTCAGCCAGTCTAACCCAACTGCTGGGATCCAGCAAATGAGAGATCCCGTCTTTACATCTATACAAAAGTTGGACAGTGTCCCTGGGATGACATCCAGGGGCTGTTCGCTGGCCAATCATGCACTTACACATGCACACATACATATTTACAAGCATTTACATATATACATATGCACAAGCACACACACATGCCTAAAAAGAAAAAGAATGAGAGTTAAAGAGAAAGAAAGCATCCTTTAGCTGTCCTGTCATGGGATTCTCGTCCAGAACGGTATTTTTAAAAATCTTTTGAGGACTGTAGAGATTGTTGTTTTTAAAAACCAAATCCCAGTTTTGATTTTTCCAAATGAAGACTCAGGAGCCAGATGCCGTGGTAAAAGCCTGCGAGCTCAGAGAGGCAGAGAAAGCACCATGGTGACCTTGCTCCTCAACTGACATCCCGAAAGGAAAAAGCCAGTTCATCTCCACACTGTCCTAAAAACCCTTCCAACTGAAGTCCCTCCTTTCTACTTCCTGTGCATCTCTCTATCTGTCCTCCTGACTCCCTCTTACACTCACCTTGTTCATTCCTTGTCAACTGATTGCTTGCTCCACCTCTTGACCTAAGGTTGACTTTATTTAATCCTGTTTACAATAAACAGAAAGCTCTTAGATTATGTGGCTAGGGCAGAGCCACATCACACCTAGAAACAGATTTTCCCAGTACACAATCTCACAGAGTGATCAAATATCCTGCAATACATATCCTGCATATATCCTGAGCTAGGACAGAGCCATAACACAACTATCTCGGGCTTCATGGTATGATTATATATCATGCAACAAGAGATAGCTCAGATGTTGAGAGCATAATGCTGTTCTTGAAAAGTATTGGGTTTCAATTCCCAGCATCCACATGGTAGCTCACAACCATCTGTAACTCCAGCTCTAAGAGATCCAACAGGCATGCACACGGTACACATACATGGATACAGATAAAACGTACACATGGACTAAAAATAAATAATTCTTTAAAAGAAATCTTTTGGAGGAAAAAAGAATTTCAAAATCAGGAGCTAGAAAGATGGTTCAACAGTTAAAAATAGATGCTACTCTTGCTAAGAACCCAGGTTTGGTTTCCAGCACCCACATGGCAGTTCACGACCACCCATAACCCCAGTTCTAGAAGAAATGATAACTTTGGCCTCCATGGGATCTAGGTATGTACATGATGTTCATAATGCACACAGGCAGAATATTCATACACATAAAATAGAAATAAATGAATAATTTTTAAAAGAGAGTTTCAAGCTGGGCAGTGGTGGCGCCTTTAATCCCGGCATTTGAAAAAAGCAAAACAAACAAAAAACAAAAACAAAAAAACAAAAAACAATAGAGTTTCAAAATCAGCCACAAGTTCCAACTACATGAACTTAAGACTCTTACTATCAGAAGACAAATTTCTCTACATTTATCTATCTATCTATCTATCTGTCTGTCTGTCTGTCTGTCTGTCTGTCTGTTTGTTTTGTTTTGTTTATTCTCGCTCAGGGAGAGCAGGTGTCACAGTGTGCAGGTAAAGTGGTCAGAGGAAAACTTGTAGGAATCAGTCCCCTCCTTCTGTCACATGGGCACAGCAAGTGCCTTTACCCACAGAGCCGTGTCACTGGCCCAAGGCAGAGATTTCTCTAAATCACTGCATGTTGTTCTACTTGAACATAATTTTAAAAAACCAGAAATCCATAACAGAAGCTAGTGGTTTGACCAGAGGAAGAAATGACTCAATCTAAAACACAGGACCTCAGGCTGGCAGTGTCACGTGCTTGGTCTGTTTGTGCTATGCTCTGGGTGTCTTAAATACCTGACATGTTTTTTTGCACACGCAAGCCAGAAATATAGAGAACAAACCTGGCAAAGGAGGAATTCACAGCCTTGTTTCTATCCTGGTGTCCAAATGTCATCAGTGCTAAAGACACTGCTTCTTTGTACAGAGACAGCTGCCACGGAAGTCGTGACCTTTGCTACGTGTTCTAGCACAGCCCCTCCCCTGGCTGCGACCTTCCCATTACCTCATCTCATCCTCTGTCAAGGCAGAGTCTTCCCATTGTATTCCCAGAGCTGAGGGAGGCAGCGGGCATATGACAGGAGCTCGAGTAATATTTGTACAAAGCACAGGAGGAGGGGTATCTTTGCATTATATATTTATTTTACTATACAAAGGAGGTAGGGGGAGGGATACAAGTAGTTTAAATATAGAAAGATATCTTAAAGGAAAAAAGAGAGAGAAAGAAAAGCAGAAGGGAGCTAGGGACAAAGAAGACATCTTGTAGCTGTCCTGTCTGGTTCTAATCCAGTATGATACTTTTTTTCTTTTTTTTGAAAAAAAAATTTATTAGATATTTTCTTCATTTAAATTTCAAATGCTATCCTGAAAGTCCCCTATACCCTCCCCCTACCCTGCTCCCCTACCCACCCACTCCCACTTCTTGGCCTTGGTGTTCCCCTGTACTGGGGCATATAAAGTTTGCAAGACCAAGGAGCCTCTCTTCCCAATGATGGCTGTGTACTCCATTGTGTAAATGTATCACATTTTCTGTATCCATTCTTCTGTTGAGGGACATCTGGGTTCTTTCCAGCTTCTGATTACTCTAACAATACCTAAGGTATTTAGGTAAGGGAGCTGTTGGGCATTGTGGCAACCCCAATCCTTGGTCAGTTAAATTGCAATGGGCCTGTGGCTACATTATAGCAAGAAGATGTAACAAAGGAAGCCAATTTACCGTATAGGATAGGAGCAAAGAGCAAGAAGAGAGGAATCAGGGGCCAGGCATGTTGGCGCACGCCTTTAATCCCAGCACTTGTGAGGCAGAGGCAGGCGGATTTCTGAGTTCGAGGCCAGCCTGGTCTACAAAGTGAGTTCCAGGACAGCCAGGACTATATAGAGAAACCCTGTCTCAAAAAACCAAAAAAAATTAAAAAATAAAAAATAAAAAATAAGAGAGAGAGAGAGAGAAAGAAACCAGGGCAAGCCTAAAAAACTGAACTTCTAGCCAGGCATGGTGATGGTGATGCATGCCTTTAACCCCAGCACTTGGGAGGCAAAGGCAGGCAGATCTCTGAGTTTGAAGCCAGCCTGCCCTAAAAAAGTAAAACTCTCTCTAAAAAAAATCATTATCATCAACATCATCATAGATCCCTAACTTTCTCCCACAAGGTCCTATTCCCTGAATACCCTCCCGTTTCCTAATAGCATCTCAAGCTAGTACTAAGCCTTTAATATATGGCCTATGGGAGACATTCAAGATCCAAATTATAGCATTTAGAAAGACAAAAGAAACTACAAATTAAGAGAGAATAACAAGTGTTGCCCGAATGAGAAGACTCAGACCCTTCCCACATTGATGGTAGGAAATGGTACAGAGCACAGACTGAGTTTGTCAGCTCCTCACAAAGACAACAGAGGTCTTCACATGGGACAGGGAAAGCCAGGGTACACCCTTTCATTCCATACTGACACTTTACCTTAGCTTCAGAATAACACACCTCTCTCAAATTCTTTACAAGTATTTTAACCATGATTTGTTTTCCTGTACTGGGCATTGAACCTAGGGTTTCCATGCATGCTAGGCAGGCTTTCTTTGGGGCTCTATCCCCAGCCCTTCGATCCAATATGTCATATGATTGGCAGCCCACACACACTTTAACTCATCAGGCCCACCTCTGATCTTCTTCTACTAGACATGCAATTTCAGACAATTCATGTCCTGTTAAAGACTCAGTTTATTTTACTAATAAGTGGGGGAAGGACTAACCAGTTAAAGACTTGACCAGGCACATCACCAAAGCACATATAGAAATGGCCCAAAGAGCCGAGTGTGGTGGCGCACGCCTTTAATCCCAGCACTTGGGAGGCAGAGGCAGGTGGATGGATTTCTGAGTTCGAGGCCAGCCTGGTCTACAAAATGAGTTCCAGGACAACCAGGACTATACAGAGAAACCCTGTCTTGAAAAACCAAAAAAAGAAAAAAAAGAAATGTCCCAAAGGTATTTGTGTCAACAATTAAAACCAAACAAGGCACTTGCCCTTACCTTACAGAATCAGTAGAATGAAGGGGGGGGGGGGGCAACCCAGAGTGTTAGGAGTGAGCATAAGGGTTAAAAATTGCTGAAGGAAGACCCCCAAACTCGGATAGTGTGCAAAGACAGAGCGTTCATTCTGCAGAAACAACCAGCATGCGAGGGTCAACCATTCTTTGAAATGGCAGCCACAGACAAAGGAATAGAGGATCTCTTATAAGGAACTGGGGGACTCTCTAGAAGGATTAGGTAATCTAAAATTTCATTGGTGAGTGCTAGGGGGTCTGCATTCCTAAGTCCGACCTGTTAACCAAAGGATGAGATAAGACTGCCCTGCACAGGCAGCCCATCCTGAGATAAGATATCTCCCCATTCTTGTGGTTATCCCCAGGCTGTTCTTTGGGAGGGGGGTTTTATGACTTTGTTTCTGAATTTTATGGTCTGTGCCTGGAGCTGGCGCCTTACATCCTTCTTTTGGAAATCATGCCTCATCCTTAAATGGATACAAATGGGGTTTATGCCATCCTTTCAGGACAGGCATGGGTCTGTAGCTCAGCAGTGGGGCACTTGTCTAGCTTGCATGAGACTCTAGGTCAATATCCAGGACTAAGAAAAACAAAGCAATCGGTGTCTGCTAAACACAGAAGTGCTCAGTCACTGCAGGAAGAAAAGAAATTTGCTTCACCCACACAATAAGGCCCGTGATTTCTACTAAATCTAGACTGTGTATATAGATACCCAGGGACTCCATTCTTAGAGGCATTACCACGGGGAACATGATGTTACATGTATCAAAGGACAGGTCCAGGACAGTGTCAGTCACGACAGCTTCAAATTGGAATGTTTCCTAGTAATGGTAGAATGGATAAGTTGAATCATTCAATCTATGAAAATCACCAACAGTTACAAACGCAAAACATCTATAGCTACCCAAAGCAACGTGGAGGACACTTAAAAACGCTGAGCAAAAAGAAGCCAGATGGAACACACTGAAGTAGAATAGTAACTGTGTGAGTCTCTCTTCATTATGAAAAGAAGCTCAGAGTCGTACTTGCACGCATAGCTTGTTCAAGGCCAGCATGGGAGACATGAGAATCTTCTGATGAAGAGGATGAGGAGGTAGTGGTCTGTGGAGATGGTTCAATTGTTAAGAGTACTTTCTGTGCTTCCAGAGAAACTGGGTTAGGTTCCCAGCACTTGGCAGCTCACAGCTGTCTAAAACCCCAGTTCTGGGGGTTCTGATGCCCTTTTCTGGCCTTTATGGGCACCGCTTACATATGGTTCATAGACATCCATTCAGACAAAACATTCATACACATAAAATAAAAATAAACCTTTTTTTTTTTCAAAAACTCTAGTGTTTACACATCTTCTATATCCATTTTTCCAGGATGTTCATTATACAACAAAGTAAATAAGCAAATATTTTATAAACAAATGCTAGGAACCGGACCCTCAGCCTCAAATATAACAGGCAGCCTCTCTAACCATTCAGCCACATCCCTTCCCCTAGGTCCAAAAATTCGTAAGTCTGTTTCACCTAGAATGACATTGTTCTACCAAGTCCTAAACTAAGTGCTTCCCATGTGAATTTCCAAGATTACCTTCTGTGAGAAACATTATCCTGAGGAAACAGAGGCACAGACACCAATCTGTCCAAGTCATGTTTCCATGGAGGACTTAAATCCTGGGGTCAGAGGCCATGGTTTAAATTATGCTTTTCCACCTGAGCCTGGGGGAACTTGTGTCTTCTTGGCTGCCTACCTTTGGCGCCTGCAAGCTTTCCTTAGTTCTCAGGAGCTACGTTTCTCATTGAATCTGTGTGACAGACTGTGTACTGTCAACACCCTGTCTTAAGTGTATGCAGCCCTTACTGAAATTCTGATGTTACCCTCCCAAGAGTAGTAAACCCTAGGCAGTTGAGAGATGGTTTTTATTGTTTCTTTTGGGGATAGGTCTAACTCTGAAGCCTAAGATGGCCTGAAACAGCCCAGCCTAAACTTGAACTCATGCTGACCCTCCTACTTCAGCCTCCCAAGTTCTAGAATTACAGGTGAATGCTACTAAGCCTGGTTGACGATATTTCTATAAAAACTCAGACACACAGATTGAAAATCTCCGTGATTCCTAGGCCTGCCTGGTTTACACAGAGAACAAATCTTCCATAGTGAGACTTCCATCCCCTTCCTACAAAATGGAAAGGAGGGGAACTGGGGTTCTCTTAACATGAGAAGTGTTCCTTATTTGCTCTCTTTAAAAAGTCTCCCAGGTTATATGGCTTCTAGAAAGAACCACACACTGTCACTTTTCCCCCATAGAAATCTATGGCCAATGAATGGTTAAACTTTTAAGAGGTATCTATCAGGCTCCGTGGGGTGGGAGCGGAGGATTGGGAACTTAAGTAAGGCTGGGACACTAATGCTCTAGGAATGGGATGGGCAGATACTGATTTAGAAAGTAGATCAGAAATTAAAATTTTTCAAAGATGCTTTACTTTTGCTAGAACAGCCATGAATGCATCTGTAAAAATTACTTACAAAAATACATCTAGTGTGACTCTTTAAAGAAGTACTATTGTCATTAGCTGTAAGTTTTAGCTAATAGAAGTGGAGCGTGCATACACACACACACACACACACACACCACCACCACCACCACCACCACCTATTCTCTGATGATTATAAAATTGTTAAAGTTTTGCTAATAATGAGGAATAATTCATCAAAAATGATTACAAAAAGAATTTATTAGGCCAGCACATTAGTAGAAACGAATCTAAGGAGTTAGTTGAAACGTGACTGAGCCTTGTAATAAGTCCAAAGTCACGCATTTCCAGCATCGCTCTGGCAATGTGTGGGATAAGGAAGGGTCTCTGTGATGGCAGCACAAGACTGGGTCTCCACCTCCTCTGAAGCCCGTGATTCTGGTACCTGAGAAGGTACAGTTTCCCACTTAGTACAGACCTTTGACCTCTTTGTTCAGATCTTTGCATATTTGAAGTTCTCTGTTCACAGATATGGATGTTGTTATTGAGAACAAGTAGTTACGGAAGGAGTGTTTATCGTCATGCACGGTGAATAAAACTATGTTCCCTACTGTAGCAACTTCATTTCTAATCTCATCTGGCACCAGCTGTCCTTTGAGAAGTTACAATACAGTGTTCAGAGAAACTATTCTTCAGAGAAGAAAAATAATCTAAGTATCAGTTATACAATGATGTAATTCATACTCAGAAATCTTACAGCCCCAGAACATGAAAGCTTCATTTAAGGTGGAGGGAAGGAAGGCTACTTTCCTATCATCCCTCATAATAGTAAAGTGAATTGTTTCAAGACTACAATGTTCATAATTGCAATGTGTATGTTTAACTTAAAGCTACTGATGATTAGGTTTCATTTTGTTTGTTTGTTTGTTTGTTTGTTTGTTTGGTGTTTTTCAAGACAGGGTTTCTTTGTGTAGCCCTGGATGTCCTAAAACCAGCTCTGAAGACCAAATTCACAAGATCCACCTGCCTCTGCCTCCCGAATGCTGGGATTAAAGGCATGCGCCTCCATCGCCTGGCACATTTAATTTTTAATGGTACAGGCTGCCAAGGAATAATAAGAAGAAATATATTATTCATTTAGGCATTGGCTGCCATCAAACCACTGAAAAAGTTAGGATGAAACACAAACTAGGGTAGCTGGAGTCACCTGGGTCTCTGAGGTATGTGACTACAAGACCAAATGACACAAAAAACTGGTGAGTACTTCAGACCAAACGGGGGCGGGGGGAGGGAGGGAGAAACTTTACAAAGTACCTTTGCTTTGTTTTAACAGAGAAAGCAGCAGTTAGAACATATGTACCCTTGAGCCCATTCCTGACAAGGTTCTGGCCTCCACAATAACTCTTTACACTTTCCCGGCCCCTTACAACTTTCGCTTCTTTCCATCATGGAAGGTGGGAAAAATCGATATAGAACAAGAATTGTGTTTAAGTCAGAATCTCAGGTTATCTAAATATGTTATGTTTGTGCTTTCAGAAATATAGTCAAATGCCTGACGGCAACGCCTGCTGCTGGGGCTTGCTTTGCTCCAGCTTGTCAGTTTGAAGTCTGTGAAGGTGTAGCATAACTGGACAGATAGGCGCCAAGCACTGCATATCACAACGGCACACACAGACTTCAGGAGAGCCTTTGGGTCATCGCTCCCTTTTCTGTCCCTTTTGTGCACTTAGGACACTGCTGTGGTCTGTCCAAGCTGTTCTTAAAACCTGTGAGGTAACAGAGTTGCCCCGTGTCTTCTCTGGGTCAGTATAGGTACAGCGCTGAACAACTTTGGGACACAAATGGAGTCTGCACACACACACACACACACACACACACACACACACACAAAGGTCGTGCATCTTGAAACCAGCCCACTCAACAGCTGCATCTGCTTTGGGTTCCTCGTGCTCCAGCTTTGTTCAGGATTTGCTGTTACTGTGTTTCTTCCAGGAAAGTTTCTTCCTCTTTACACACGTACTGCCACCTTTAAAGATTCAGTCCTTGGTGCTAGCAACTGGTGCCCAGGGCATCTTGGCTCCCTCTGGTCTCCATCCTGGGAACCCTTATTAGCTAGACACTTTAAAAACAGAGCCCTCGAAGTAAATGGAAGGGAAGAATGAGGTCCAGAAGCTGGAAGCTTTTAAAACAGCTTGGTCTGGACACCGCCTCAACCCCTCAGTGGCTTGTGTGGTTGTAGTCTGCAGGCGGCTTCTCCTCGCCCTCTGGTGGAGTCACCAGCAGCTGGAGGGAAGGAGCACACCAGGAGGGGGCGGTCAGTGCCCCTCTGTGAACCGGGGACCCGCGTCATCATACTGATCACTCGTGAATTCTGACTGAGCAGCAGTACCGGATTCATAGGTGTGGAGCATAGAAAGGGGTCAAGTAGGAGGGCCCAAGGAATGGAGTGAAGGGACTCCCGGTGGCGGCAGTCGTCAGCGGGAAGGAGGCGGCAGGGAAGAGGACGTTGGTTGCAGGATAGGTGGGGAAAGTCTGATAGGGCAGAGCACCAGGAACCGGAGGGCCAGGACTACTCCCAGTGGCACTGCCACCGCCCCCAGCTACCGCGCCGGGTGTCCCAGGCTGAGGCGCACCTCCTCCCGCCTGCACGGCGCCGTCTGCCCCTGGGTTCTGCTTCTTCCACTTGGTCCTGCGGTTCTGGAACCAAATTTTGACCTGCGTCTCCGTGAGACTGAGCGACAGCGCCAGGTTCAGGCGCTCGCACACCGACAGGTAGCGCGTGGCTCGGAACTTGTTCTCTAGGGCCACCAGCTGCTCGTAGGTGAAGGCAGTGCGTGCGCGCCGTGGCTTGGCGCAGCTGGACTCCGCTCGCCGGCGTCGGGGCCGCGGGGAACCGGGAGAGCCCGGGGACGCCGGGAGACCATCCACGCCGCTCTCTTCCGTTCCCACCGCCACTGCCCGGGCCTCTGGTGAGCCCGCGTGGACCCCCTGCCAGCGCTCTGGCTGGTGCGCGCGCCCCGCATCCTCAGCTTCCTCCTCCTCTTCCGCCTCAGAGCCCTCCACGGGGGACGCGGGGTCAATACCTCGTCCCACCGCATCTAAAAGAGAAGGGGATGATGACCAGAAGCCCATAAAAATTCTATCCAGTGGCACTCCCAAACCTTCTTGTCCTCCCCCAGAGCACTCAGATTTGCCCTTGATCCAACTTCCAGTTCCTCCCCTCTCCCGACTTTGCCCTCTTCTGTTCTGAATCCACACACCCCAGAGAGCAGATTCAGGAGCACACTGTCCTTTACAAATCTGCCATTAAGTAGGCACACAAGAAGTACATGTTGGATGACACCCCGTATCAAGAAAGCATAGTGACTTTATCAAACCGGGAAGAGCAAAGTCGGCTGTGCATTAAGATAGGGAATGTCAAGTGCGTTTACTATTGAATCTCTCCAGTCCCTAGGAACCTATGTTGCTGCGCAACTCCTAGCAATTAAAAAAGAAGTTATTAAACCCCCACCCCCCCAAAAAAAGAGAAATTCCCCCTTTCCCATCTTCTCTCTCCAGTAGTGTTAATAGAGTTTCAGATTTGTCCAGGGCCTGATCGATAGATGTCATCTATTAAAGGTAAGTTTTAATCGAACAATATTAGGATCAGACAGGGAAAGGGGGTTTGAAGTCAGTACCTGCAAGCTGTGGGCAGGAGATATGCAGGCGCCAGTAATAGAATATCGATCAAGGAGTTAGGGGGAGGGGAGCGGGGGCCCCACAGAGAGACCATCCAAACAATTAATCCAGGCCCATGGCCGGGACCCAAGCCAGGCCACCAGAGGCTTGGGGGGGGGCAGGCAATCACCTCCAAACTTAGAAAGGAGGAGGGGACTGTGCTGCATACAGCCCTCCCTGGGACCTGAATCCCTAGACCTTCAGCATCTCCCCAAATAATCAATCCCATGCCCATGTCCCACTAAGCATGAATCCTGCTGTCTTAAGTTCTTCCAGCCACAGACTTTCCTAAACCCTTTTTTGTGTGTGTGTGTGCCCACCAACTTCAGGGATAAGGGGAAAAGGTCTAGAAGAGAGCACCAAAAGTTGGGGGCGGAGGGAGGGCAGTCCCCTGTTGGGGCCGGGAAAGAGCATGGGCTCTGAAGATGTGGTTGAAAAAAAAAAATCACCTAATCCGGGGGAAGCCCGAGCCTCGGTTGCCCCATACATAAAATGGGAGTGGTGTTAATGGCACTACATAATTGGAAGGTATTTTCATAACCTTTATCCCAAGCTCCTCGCCCAGGTTCTAGCACGTGGAGAGCACAATACATTTCCGTTAGATCAGTGAGCCTGAGCTGTAGTTTATGTGAGCCAGTCAGAGTTGTGGCGCTTATCCACTGAGCAGGTGTTCAAGAAAGAAATCTCAGCCACGTCCCTACCTCTGTCCTCTTCCAAGTAGGAATGTTTCGCTTCGTACCTGTGTGGGATCACCTTCCCTAGTTCCCCAGGCTACCAATAAACCTTGGCAACTACACACACACACACACACACACACACACACACACATGGATACCATCTTAGGCTTAAAACTGCCTCACATTCTTACCAGGGGTCTCCTGTGACCCGATTGGATTCCCCGAGTAGGCATCTTCCCCTGCTTCCACCTCTTCTAAACTTTTCTTGGCTTCCAGGGCAGCGAGACGCACCGGCGGGAGGGCAGTTCGCGTGAATTTTTGCGGATCCAAGATGTCCAAGACAGAGAAAGAGATCTTGTGGTGAGAGGGGGCCGCCTTGGCCCCGCCGTCCTGCCATGCCAACATGCCCGCCTCCCGCGGGCCCGAGGCCAGCCGCACTGGGGTCCGGGCTGGATGCGATCAGCCTTATCTCTTGCAGTGGTTTGGCCACAGCTCTCCAGCCGCGAACTGGAATTTCCCCGCCAAGTGAAGCTGGAGAGGGGGGCAAGGAGGCGGGGCGGGAGGAGAGAAGCGAGGGCGGGGGGGGGGGTGCTTGAGGATTGGCACTTGAGCTGGCCAGACCCCTTCCACGTGCAGTGAGCACTTGCAGCCTCCACGAGACTATCCTGGGTAGCGGGAGGGGGAGGGAGCGAGGACTAGAGGAACCCTTGTGGCCAATGCGCGCTCCCGGTTCGCGGGGTCACGGCGGCATGCTGCGTGAACATCTTTCCATGCTGCGGAGACTCGTGAAGGGCGTGAGAGAGGCTTCCATCTCCGGTACCACATCTGCACACACATTTACCTGACTGAAGTTTACTTACTTCTCTTGAGGCACTTGCTATCTTCCTTTGACCTGGCGATGGCACAGAGGTTAGGCCTGATTACTTCGCAATGATGCATGGTTCATCTCAAGCCCCATCCCTGAACCTCAGTAAAGGCTTCGGGCACATTTACTTGGAAATGTTAAAGCCTCTGAGCATCTACAGTTTATAAAGCACTCTCTTGATTTTCTAGGCATTCACGCCCTGTGAGGTGGGCGTGGCCTGGGAACCACAGTCTGTGGTTTCAAAGAGAAGGAAAATGAGGTTCAAAGATGAGCGGTGGCACTGAGGATGACAAGAGTCTGGACTGGGCCAGGGCTTTTCAGGTCACCCTGATGGCTTAGGATATGTAGGTTAAAAAAAAATTCTTGGAGGGGAGTCTTTTCTTTCCACTCATAAGACCAGCAGGGCCTGGTCAAAAGGGGTCTATGGAAATATGCCAGCCCAGAGGGCTGAAGGCTTAGGGCTAGGTGGCTTGGTTAAAGGTGAGTATCCCTCCTTTGAGTGACTTTGAGTACCGTTTTCGTTGCCCGTCAGGATTTCTTCTCAGTCACAGATTCCACCATTAACATCAGAAATTGACTCTCTGGGTTCCTTTCCCAGCCTCAAGAAGGAAAAGGTTAAAAGATGCCTAGTGGTTTGAATTTAAGATCAGAGGAGAGAGACGATTTAAATGGCCCCATCTGCCCCCCAAGTCTCCAGGGAGGACAGCTGGCATTAGCAGTGAAGGAAAGTCTGCACTAGCCACACCCATGGTGATATTCCCTTTTTTAAGGCATTCATTTCAGCGACAAATTCTGAGGCATTAGCCCCTCTGCCCAGAACCACCTCGGACCAGCTGCTTCTTTCTTCTTTGCCCCATGTGGTTCCGAGACAATGTCTTGACAATTAATATTGTCTAAGCAGGTAAGAAGTAGGAAGAGGAGGGGACTCCTCACTAAAGTGCTGGGAGCTGCTCATCCAATCAGTTATTAAAGAGGTGCCCTTGGGGGCTAGCTCCTTGTAGCTTTTCTCATTCAAACCTTTCAGCCCCTCCCAGGGGTGGCCACCATATTCCCTGCCGACTTTAAAGCCTTGCCGAAATTCAAGCCAGCTCCAGACCTAAAGTAAAGGCGGATTGTGCTTTTAAAGCGAAGGGAAGGAAGTGCCCAGACCAAGCCCACCAGAACCCCCAACCCCCCCCCGCCCCCCACCCTTGCCAAGGGAATATGCGCTTTGTGAAACTCAGGGAAAAGACAACCCAGAGGTCAGGCCAAGGGACAATGCGTGCAAATCAGATTCTTCAGTAATGCACATACTGTGTTTTCTGTTTGGATAACCGTTTCTCACCTAGTTCTCACATATTTTTTTAAGTGTTCCGTTTTCCTTCTCTCTCCTCCCCTACTGACCCCAATTCCTTTTTTCCTTTTTCCATATTTATTAGGTTTTTCAGGATAGCTGGGAAAGATCTGCCTAAGGCCACTCATTCGGGAATCCATAGAACGTTTGCGTTTTTCCATGAAAAACATTGAGTCGTTTCATAGGACTGGGGAGTAGCGAGCGTTCCGGGGTTGGGGGGGGGAGGGGCATCACATCCCAAAGCAGAGGAACAGACCCCTTCCCCAGCCACGATCACACAGAACTGGGCTCATTTCGTTGCACCTCCATAGTCTTTTGTTGTTGTTGTTGTTTACACTATATAAAGTGTTTCCTCTCCTAGAATTTATCTTTCCTTGGAAGTCTATGGCGCTAAACACAGAAAAGGGACAAGAAGGAGGAAGTAACCAGGAGCACGCAGAGGCCACGTACTGTGTAGCCTGCAGATCTGTGAAGGCAGGCCTTCTCGTGGCTGGGTTTAAATACCTCTCTTCATCATCTCACCGTTTTTTCTCTTGTGTGGTCACCGCAGTGTGAGCCTCCAGGACTCTGAGATGGGAGAAACACCCATGTGTCTCCCTCAACACCGCTTCACTCAACTCAGCCCACAGGCAAAGACCCAAGAACCAGGGCACGTCCTTCTGCTAATGGGGGAGCGGAAGCAGGAAGCATAAGGGAGTCTTTTTTCCTGGCTACTTGTTTTGCACGAACCATAAGGCAGCAAAACCTCCCTTTGGGAACAAGTGAGAAGAAGTGCTTGACTCACTAACGTTCTGACACGTGTGTTATCCAGGATGCTTCTCTATCATACATATGTTCACATCTGGCAAGCCGTCTTCCCTATGTGCACGAAGTTGATTTGGTTGTTTCTTTCTTTTCTTCTTTTCCTCTCCCCTTCCCCCAGCCTGGGCATTAAAATTCCATTTGAGTGCTGTCTTTAAATTGCTTTGATGCTAGGTGGGTTCCAACTCTGACCTGTCCTGATGGCAAGTGATGGCTGTAACAAGCCCAGGATCAATATTCATAGCGGGTGTCCTGGGCTGATAACGCTATCCAAGACAATGTCCGCTATCAGTGTGGACAGCTGAGATATTGCGCCATTAGGGATGTTGTGTTAAATAACCTGATCCATTTCTGGGGCTATTTAATGAATTTCACAGCTTAGATAGTATCTTTAAGGAGATGGCAAAAGGCTATTCCAGAGGCACTGATGCAAATCAATGGTGCCAGGCTTCTCAAGCGATTGTCCAAACAAAGTGGCCTGTAATTCCGGCACAGCCTGGAGAAGCTGCCACCCACCCTGGGAGCAGGATTAACAATGGAGAGAAAGAATATGAGGGTTTATGCAGAGGGAGGGTAGGCAGTACTGTGAGCTGCATTAAGGTCCCTAAGATAAAATCATATGTTCCTGAAATAAATACAAGGGGAGTTCTCTGTTTGAGCCAGCCCACAGGTTAGGACATACATGCCAAAGAGACAGCTTCATCAGGCACAGCTGAAAGCCAGAGGGAGGCACTGACTGTGGAGACAGGCTTGGGTGCATCCCGGTACTTGGAGGGCTTTCCCCAACATTTGCTCCTTCAGCTCAAGTCACTCTATGAAGAGGGAAGAAAAAAGACGCTGGATTTTAAAAGGATGCTACTGGCGGCAGCATCAGTACGGTTTGTTTACCTGATCCCGGGCCTGTCATTTGCAGCTCAGCGCTGTTGCTTACCTCCTCCCTGGGGGCTTTGCACTCTGAATGCCAAGAAAAGCAGGTACCACTTTAAAAACAAAACAACAACCAAAAACAGAGCACCTCAGAGGCAGGTACAGTTTTCACACTTGGGAAAAACAGAGGCGGAAGGACTGTTGCAAATTTGAGGCCATTAAGTTCCTAGTCAGCCAAGGTTGCATAGGAAAACACCATCTGATTAATAATAATTAAAAAAAAAAAAAAGAGTGTGTAAAACTGAAAAGCAGCAACAAATAACCACAAAACGCAGAACCACCCTGGACACTTGATTTGTGGAAGATGAATTCAAAACGTGTCCTTCCTGGACTGGGAGCTTAGCTCTTGGCTCAGCTGTGACAGAGCTTGCTTTGCATGCACCGCGCTCTGGCTCATTACCCAGTACCATGTAACTCGATGGTGCAAAATCTGTAATCCCAGCACTTGAGAAGTGGAAGCAGAAGGATCAGGAGTCCAAAGTCACCCTTGGCTATCTACTTATGGGGCTCAAAGTAGGCTGGGCTACATAAAACTCTGCCTCAAAATATGATTTTTTTAAAAAGAACAAGAAAAATTAAAACAAAAGTACATCCTGCCTGCCTTTCCTCTAAACTGCAAAAAATAAAAATAAACATGTTTACATACTTCACTTTAAACAATAAAAGTGTGTTTTGTGGAAATCCATAGGTTAAAAGAAGAAGGAGAAAAAGAAAAGCCAAACTTGTTTTTGAGACAGGGTTGGGCTTCCTGTGTAGTAGCACAGGGAAGTCTGGGGGCTCGTGGTCCCCCTGCCTCCTTCTCATTCTGAATGCTAGGATAAAAGAATCAACATCTTTATCTTAAAAACTTAGAGGAAACATCAAAGCTTATTAGGCAATAGAGGGCTACATTGGTGAGCAGAACACATATTGATTGGTCCTGATAATAATAATAGTCTTAACTGTATCCACTCTTGGTTTGGTGTTTGCCCTGGGCCAGGCTGGCAACCAATTCAAGATGCCAGAAAAGAGGGGTGAGTCAGAACACCCCATGAGTTGGGAAGGCAGACAAGAGTAAAAGGAGAAAGGAGGCTGAGTGCCTGCTTTCACCCCTCTCTGCATCCCGGGTTTCGCCTCTGTCACTTCCCGAGCAGTGGCAGCTGCCTCAGGCTCCTGCTACCATGCTTTCTCTTCCGTGATAGACCGTGAGCCCAAACCAACCAAATTTTCCATAAATTTGCTTCTTGTTAGCTATTTGGCTGCAGCAAGGAGAAGAGACATTATAACTATCCCTATGGTGTTTCCACGGCTATTTTGGTTCATGTGGTGTAGACTGGCATCAAATCAAGCTTCTTCAAAATCCCTGGCCCAGATATCACATAAGCCATGCGTTGGTTCCCTGTCTATGCACGCTACCTCCTGAAAGGATTCCTCTCAGTAGGACAGACAGTAGGGAAGGGGCCATTTGTGCTATGTGACAGCCTACTCCTGACCTGCCTAATAACTAAAGTGTGTTCTGTCAGCTCTAGCAAGTGAGGCCCAGTGGCCTCAGTCTCCCCAGTGCTGGGATTACAAGTGTGAGCTCTGTGCTTATCTTCATCTTGTGAAATGCCAGTATTGTTTCAAACTCTCCCTCTAAATTTTCTTTGTTTTTGAGACAGAGTCTTTCTGTGTAGTCCTGGCAGTTTTCCTGGAACTCTGTGCAGACCAGGCTGACTTTGAATTCACAGAGATCCACCTGTCTCTGCCTCCCAAGTCCTGGGATTAGAGGTACACAACATTATACCCTCCCTTCCCTCTAAACTGGCCACAGCCAGAGAACCCTGCCTGGCACAGCCTTTGTCACAGTTTCTTGTCCTTAGATTGTCTTAAAGTCCTTTGTCTTTGAACCCACCAATATTCTTGTCTTCAATAGGTTGAAGGATTAAAAGGCATAAATGGTAGCCAGATAAACATAACTCCAGTGCTTCACAGTTGGGTGAAAATGGGCTGGAATGTCATACCTTAAGTGGTGCTAGGGTAGGTTGTGAGGTAGAGAGCCATGGAGAGATAGCTCAGTGGTTAAGAACACTTGCTGATATTGCAGAGGGCCCTAGTTTGATGCCCGGGACCCACAATGGTTCACAACCACATGTAACTCCAGTTCCAGTATCTAACAACTCCCTTGTCTGGCTTCCTCAGGCACTGTGCACATGTGG
Organism: Mus minutoides; assembly: GCA_902729485.2. Classification (NCBI taxonomy): domain Eukaryota; kingdom Metazoa; phylum Chordata; class Mammalia; order Rodentia; family Muridae; genus Mus; species Mus minutoides. The sequence goes on along the minus strand of LR749611.1, from coordinate 1,504,448 downwards.
TTCAAATACATACACACAGGAAAACACTCATACATGTAAAATAAAAATAAATAATTTTTTAAGAAGAAAAGGGTGAAGCTAGAGAAATGGCTTAGCCATTAAGAACACTTGCTGCTCTTGGAGAGGACTCAGATTCAGTTCTCAGGACCTACAGGGCAGCCCACAACAGTCATTAACTCCAGTTTCTGGGGAACTCGTGACTCTTCTGACCTCCAAGGGCTCCTGCCACACAGTGTGCTTATATACATGCAGACAAAACACCCATTCTTGTAAAATAAAATAAAATAAAATAAAATAAAATAAAATAAAATAAATATTTTCTAAAAGGAAAAGGGTGGTGCATGCTATAGGTAAAAATAAGAACAATTTTTTTGTTGTTGTTATGGATATGGGTTTATACATGACCCAACAGCGGTCAAATGCCACGCCTCTATGGAATGACTGTATTCTTCAAGGCAAGTCATCCACAAGAGGCGATCATGCGCTTTCAAACAACCACAGGAGCAGCAAGCAGCAAGAAATGAACCCAGTGTGGTGTTTCTGGCAGAAGGATGTTGTGGAATCTACTCTCCAAATCTCTCTGAATGTGCCCAGCACTCAATGTTCCTGACCCGAGTTTCCATCGCGTCTGTGTAAGCAATTCCAGAAGGCTGAAGCGACCAAGCTAGGTCAAAAGAAGCCTGCAGACTCTGCCCTGTTCTCTCCAAATGCTAGCTCCCTTGCCTGGGAGAAATTTCTGCTTTGACTCTGGCTGCTGTGCTGTGAGATACTCAAGTCAACAGTAGAGGCTATCCTAGACAGCCTTCATTTTCATAAGTGTTCCAAGTTGTGTAATGTGTTCTAAAATTTCAGGACTGCTTCTAGATCAATTGTCCAACCGCGCCCAACACCTACTGCAGCCCATCTCAGAAGACAGAAGGTCCCTTTTCTCACATGGGTGATTGGTTTAGTTTGGTGTTCCAGGGTTACTGACCACTGGAGCTCTGGCCCAAAAGGTTGCAAACAATAGCCTTTTGGGGTTAGGAGCCTGGGGAAAGCTTTGTTTCCTCTTGCCCACCCTCTCTGTCTGAAATGCAGAAGCCTCCCCAGGAGTGCAGCAGGCAACTTGAGAGCATGAGGGTCAATCCTCTTGCTGGACAGGCAGGTGATGGTGGAGAAAGATGGAAGCAGCCTACTGCCTGCTGTTACTACAAGCTTTTGTACTGGCCAAACTTGCCTGCCTTTTGGTTCCCTGCACAGGAGAAAAACTAACCCTGCCTGGTTATTGCATGCAGCCGGATGTGACTGAGTTGGACAGCACCCTTTGCCCATCCTATCCAAGGAAACTTCTTGGATTTTTGGATCAGGTGGGCAATACTTGGAGACTTGTTGCCATAGACCAAACAGGTCTGGGCTGCTATGCCAGCCTAGGATCTCTGGATCCATTCCCTACCTCTGTTGTAAGAGTATACATTTAGTGGCTTCAGATGACAGATTTATCATTTGGTACATGTCCAGATATTAGAATTCCCCAAAACAAGGTGCCAGCAAGCTGCTTTCGCTTTTCTTGTAGAGGATTTGAGGACATCCATTTTGTCCCTTTAACACCCAGAAGTCTCCTATTTCCCTTGGTCCATGCTCCCTTCTTATTTAAAGGTTGGAACTGTATTGTGTATACACACACACACACACACACACACACACACCATTGCTATTGGCATGTTTCTTCTGCTTCTAACTCCCCTGACTCTAATTTTATTTAATGATAACATGTGTGGTTGTTTGATCCACCAGATCAGCCAGTCTAGTCTCCCTATGATAGGGGTAATCTCATCTGCAAAAGCCCTCTTTCAGCATATAAGCTAATGTGTAGCTGGTCTTTGCTACTGTATGGATTCTTCTTTATCCCACCTTTTAGTCCCCAGGTTTCACCCCTTATCACTAGATAGGAGAGAAAGGATAGAGGGGCGAGAGATAGAGATCCTTGAGTCTAATTTCTTTCCTCTTGTTTCTTCTTTGACCATGACTACTAACAAACTGCAACCAAACCCCATGGACCACCATTAACCATCAACCCTACCTATTGGAGCCCTAGCATTTATATACCTTCTGAAATTTTTCCAGAATTCCAAATGTCACTCAATTGTAGAAACCACACCTTTTCTGGTCCACAAGGCAAATCATAATCAGCTGCTGCAGACAGTCTGAAGCAGCCCCACATCCTTATACCTGGGTTGAAATGAGAGCACATTCTTACAATATTTGTGGTTTTTTTTTTAAGAAACAAAAATTAAATATAAACTTCTGTTGCTGCTCTATCCTCTTTCTTTCTGAGCTGATAATGCTCCTGCGAGCATGGTGAGTGTTCCTAAGACCCACTGGACATTCTGAAAGAAATGTGGGTAGCACCAACCCCACAAGGTGACACAGTACAAGAATGGCAAGGATTCTTTATATGCATTATGACAGGAAACAGAGCGGCTTTGGTGGGCAGACTAAGTCTATTGTCCACCAAAAGGCTAAAACTACAAAGAAGAGTGTGCTGAGACTTGAGTATGTGGAGCCCAACTGAAGGGCTAAGAGAATGCTGGCTAGTAGATGTGAACATTTTGAACTGGGAGGAGATAAGAAGAGAAAGGGCCAAGTGATCCAGTTCTAAGATGATTTTGTTATGAAGACAATTAGATCTTGAACTGAAAGAAAGAAAGAAAGAAAGAAAGAAAGAAAGAAAGAACGAAAGAAAGAAAGAAAGAAAGAAAGAGGGAGGGAGGGTCCAGAATTCTCACTACACTAATGTGTTTGCAGGTTTTGGATATCAGGCTTTTTTGCATTTTTTTATGTCTACCTAGAGAGTGACAGTGAGTTCTCCAGGTTCCAGACAGAGCTGGTTGAAAGGACAAAAATCACACAAATGTGCTCATCACTGGCAGAGGTACACTTTATCCTCCAGGGCATAAGTCTAGAGTCAGTCATTCCTTCAAGTTCCACTTCGGACTGCCTGTCTGCGTATAAGCCACCACGGCCACCCTCAGCCCAGTGTTCATTCTCTTGGCTGTATCTCTGTCACTCATTGTCACTTGGCATACATCAGCCCAACTGTGCTATATATTGTCTTATCCGAGGACCATCTTGTTATCTGAAGGCAAAGATCATATCTTAGGCCAATTTGTACCACAAGAGCCCACTGCAAGAGGCAGAGGCCTCTGGAAAATTCTTCAATCTGACCCAGCTCCAACCTGAAAGTCTGGAAAGACCCAGATTCCCATGAAGATTAAACGGGGTGCTGTCCAGCTAGATGCTGAAGGTGAAGTGGCAGAAACAGGAAGGCAGTGTTTAAATAGTTTGGTTCCTCCGCTTCGTTGGAGGCAGAGGTTGTTCTAATGGGATACTAACATCTTACCAACAGGCAGTGGAATAGGACTGCCAAAGGAGCAGAGCATCTCTAATGGAAGGTCCAGAAACCTTGGCAATAAAAATTTTTACTTCCCCAGGAAGCGTGTTGGGCTCCCCAGAAGGAGCCACTGACAATGGGCCTTTAGTCAATGATGGCTGTGACTTAGGGAGGCTAAGTATGGAGCTGAGTCAGCTCCTGGAATACCTAACTGGAGGAGATAACAAGGCCAGAACGGAGCTGGTTGACAAAATTCCTCAAGATCTCAGCAATTATAATGAAACTAACTTAGCAATCAATCAAAATTGTACTAATGTCACTGTTTTGTCCCTACCAATCATATTAGAGATTACTTAATCTTTCTGGAAAATTCCCTTAGACCGGCATAAAAGGGGTCTGTAAACCATTTTGAGGAATGGTTGGCCCCTGCATGCTGGTAATTTCTGCAGAATAAACACTCTTTGCCTTTGCATACTATTTGAGTCTGGGGTCTTCCTTCAGTGATTCTTGGATTCATAGACACATAACTCCTGGTTATATAGGACTCCAGCCTAATTCTCCAGCCTTCACTTTCTAATCCTCAAAACTATAAGCTCTTTCTTACCTGGTGTAAGCAAACTTTCTCTAGTTAGAGCAGCTTCTCTGGTCTCCCTGTATGGTATAATACTGATCTCTAGCACAGTAAGCCCACTCAGGGTAGACATTATACCTTTTATTTCTCTTGTGAGTAGCTCCTCTGGTAAGCTCATCAAAGGAATAATACATACTTTGTTGAAATGTGTTAAAGTTCTAACATTCTGGGCGCTGGAGAGGTGGCTCAGTGGTTAAGAGCACTGGATGGTCTTTCAGATGGACCAGAGTTCAGTCCCAGCACCTACATCATTATTCATCATGGTATATAACTCTTGTTCCAGGGATCAACACCCTCTTCTGGCCTCCCCAGACACATAAAATTTGTTTTTTTTTTTCTCACCCATATTACTATGTTCTTTATTTTTGCAAGGCTGTTTGCATACAACTTTTGAACTTATGTTTTTCATATAATGTTAGAACAGAAGAGTTTTCCAAGGTAGTTATCTGGGGTCTCTCGCCCTCTCCTCCCTCTTTCTGTCCTGCTCCACCCTGTCTTCCCCTCCCCCTCCTCCCCCCCCCCCCCCCCCCCCCCCCCCCCCCCCCCTCTCTCCAATCCCCTTCTTATTTGGTTTTTTGAGACAGGATTTCTCTGTGTAGTCTCCTGGAACCTTATACCAGGCTGACCTCAAACTCTGAGAGCTCCAGCTGCTTCTGCCACTACCCCTGGCTGGTCTTTCTTTCGGCACATTTCTTTCAGCATCTCTGATAGGTGATCTGTATCCTCTACATTAATTTTCTTCAGCTTATCTTGGCATTATCATTTATTTACACCGCAGTCATTCTGTTTGCACTCGTTCCTTTAGTGTGTTTCCAAGGAATTGGATTGTGCCATCTATTTTAACTGCCTGCAAGATCTCTCCCTCTCTCTTTCATTTTTGAAACAGAACCTCACTACTGAGGCCAGGATCGTCTCCAACACTTAAAAATCCATTTATTTAATTAGTATACGTGTGTGTATGCACTCGTGGGAAGAGCTGGGGACAATGTGCAGGAATAGGTTTTCTACTGCTATTGTATGGGTCCTGGGAATCAAATTCAAGTTAAGTTTTGTGGCAAACACTTTGACCGCCTTGTGGCATCTTGCTGACCCTGGCCTCACACTCTCAGTCCTTCTGGGGATTGCAGGTGAGAGCCATCCCTCCTGGACTGTTTTACTTTTCATTTCAAGTTGTCTTGTACTGACTCTTAGGGGTTTGAACTCCTTCCGAAGGATGTTTTCACTGCTTTTTCTGGCAGCCAAGAATCAGGCTGGTCCACGTGGTTCCCAGTCTGCGCCCGGCCCGCCGGCTACGGATTACATTTCCCAGGCAACCCCGCGCGGGAGGCGTGGCTGCGGGATAAGGGCAGCAGCGACGCCGAGTTCGGGTATATAGCTGGACACGATGGCCACATGGGCTGAGCGGCTGACGGGCGTGCGGGGGGTGCTGCTTGACATCTCCGGCGTACTGTGTGACGGCAATGCAAGCGGTGCAACCGCTATCGCAGGTTCTGTGGAGGCGGTGGCGAGGTTAGTGAGCTCAATGCAGGGGGTTCCCGGCTGTGTCACTACCGGGGGCGGGGCGTTCGCGCTAGCCCCGCCTTCTCGAGTGCTAGCCCCACCCCTCAGGCTGGCTAGGAACCTTGTGGGGAAGGTTGGGTTGGTCCTAGACATTTAGGGGTTGGAGCTGTGTTTTGAAAGCAGTTGGTTCTCATTAATATTGCAATATATTAGGCCGGTGAGATGGCTCCATGGGTAAAGACACTCATTGCCAGTTATGACACCTGAGTTTAATTCGTGGGACCCATATGGTAGAAGAAGAACAGTAGCTACTGTAAATTGCCTCTCTCTGCCCTCCACTCATGTGCTCCCTCCTAAAAGTAAATAAATGGAAAAGTTACTTTAAAATATTTCATGATGTTGCTTACATGTTTAAGTGACCATTTTTTATATACTAGGCTAAGTAAACTATTCAAATGATCCACCTGTTTCTCTTAACTTAGAAAACTTTAAATCATATATGTGGATAGCCATCTAATCTCTTGTATTGGTTTTGATTTGAGGAGGACAAGGGGTCTGGCCCCTTAAGCCTTGCCCATACAGGGACTGCAACTGGCATTAAACCTGGGCTATTTGCTTTTGGTCCCCAGATAGCACTGTGTAATGTGGATGAGCAGTTGGAAGAGGCTCATTGTTTAGCATTATTCTCTCAAAATCACTCTCTGGGGTACCCTGACCCAACTAGCACTATTTACTTATCTGCAGTTAAGTAAGTCCTTTGATCCCGAGAGGCCCTCCCCTACTTATCTCTGTGTATGTATGTGTTTGTGTATGTGGTTGTGTAGAGGGGGGGAGAGAAAGAACACTTGAGCAAGAGGGATGGCACTGATGACGTAACAAGGACACAGACTATGTTTTGTAGCAAAGTGAAAGGGACTGGTGTGGGACAGCTAGTCCTAGGAAACATCTGGACCCTCTGGGTGGGTGAAAGTCCAGTTTACATGTCTTTCTGGCCTCTGCATATTCTCCACTAACTCCAGAATTTAGGGCTGGCTTTGTTTCACTGAGCCTCGGATATGAGCAATTAATTCTGTGGAGGCCCTCCTTAGAGTGTAGCGGGACACTGGACAAGGTAAGCAGCCAGGACGTTATGAGGACCTCACTGGAAGTGAAGGTAGACCATAGTTTGTGCTCAAGCTAATAAACGGAGTCACCATAGATGAGTATATGTGAAGACAGCACCAAAGCATGTAAGCCCGGGGATGGTTCCACCCATAGGAAGTGATTACCCACTTTAACAGCTGAAGAGAATCCACCCACAGACACGCCCAGATGCATGTCTCCTGGATGATTCTAGATCTCATCAAGCTGACAATTGAGATTACCTGTGTCATACATGTGTATCTACACACATGTACACACACACACACACACACACACACACACTCATGAACATGTACAAATATGTATAATGAAAATGAGGTTTCTTTTGACATCCTGGAAAGAAAGCTTTCACATCTATGGCTCAGAATATATAAATCAAAAAAGTCAGCCACTGAGTGAGAATGTGGACAGAGGACATAATCACTCACCAGGAAAGAGACACCAGTGACCCCCTCATGGAAGGAAAGATGCTCCACCCGTTGCATTAGAAATGCAAATTCAAACTATACCAATAGTTTTTTGATAAAGTTGGGAACAAGTTTGCTTTGTTTCTTTTTTTTTTCTTTTTGTGAGACTTTGTAGAAAGAAGCGCTGCCACCTTATGTAAGAAGACACAATTGGCACTGCCCAGCAGTAGTAGGTACAATTCTGGGTATTTGTCCTGACTTGTTTACTGGAAATAACTGAGCCGGACAGTGGTGGCGGACACCTTTAATCCTAGTACACAGGAGGCAGAGGCAGGAGTTCAAGTTCAGCCTGGTCTACAAAATGAGTACCAGGACAGCCAAAGCTACACAAAGAAACCCTGTCTAAGGCAGATTTCTGAGTTAGAGGCCAGCCTGGTTTACAGAGTGAGTTCCAGGACAGCCAGGGCTATACAGAGAAACCCTGTCTCAAAAACAAAAACAAAAACAAACAAACAAACAAACAACAACCTGTCTAAAAAAGAAACGTAAAGTAATTGAAGTAAAAGGTAGCTGTGTCTTTTGAAATTATAAAGGACCAAGAACAATCATTCTCCATTGTCAGGGAAGAGTCACTGTCCCTCTCTCCACAGTGGACACCATACAGTGTGAGTGAGGACAGCAATCACGTGTGTCCTGTTTGCAGTAGAAAAGGCAGACATGCACATGTCCCTGCTGCTGTGTTTGTATAAACCCCAGAAAGACACTAGCTACTATTTTGGAGTCTTAGTGAAGAGATGGGGTTGGAGCATAGAGAAGTGGGTTGTGAAGAATGGAGGAAAGCCCCTTCATTGTCCAGCTTTATATATCAACATTTTTAAAGCTTTTGAACCATTCAGAATCAGAGTTATAATGTGTGGCTTCCTTCAGCTGCACGTGAAGAATTGGCTGGTTTGGACACTTACAGTGGCTAAAGGAGGAGGCAGTTGAGTGTGGTGGTGCACACCTTTAATCCCAGCACTTGGGAGGCAGAGGCAGGTGGATTTCTGAGTTCGAGGCCAGCCTGGTCTACAGAGTGAGTTCCAGGACAGCCAGGGCTATACAGAGAAACCCTGTCTCAAAAAACCAAAAAAAAAAAAAAAGTACTTTAGAAGTAAATGTGAGACTTGTCCCCACGTAGATATTGTGGGGCCAGAAAGAACATGGAGTCCTTCACTATGGGGTCATGTGGCTTCTTCAGTCAAGAAACAGGGTGGCAAGTGCTTGTGATTGGCTCGCTTCCTGCTTCTTATAAAGTAGGGAAACCCAAGCCTAGGAGATGGTGCTGCCCACTTAGGGTGGGTCTTCCCATCTCTGTTAACCTAATGAAGAGAACCCCTCACAGGCGAGCTCAGAGGCTTGTCTCCCATGTGATCCCATTAAGCTGATAATCTATATTAACTACCACAACATGCCTTTAATATTCTTCTAATAAGTCAGAGCCACTTGAAAGCAACTTACTGTTTTGTTTTTTTTTTGTTTAAATGTCTGTAGTCCAGGCTGACCTCAAACTTAAGATTCTCCTTCCTCAGCTTCTTAAGTGCTGGCATTACATTGTGCCAATATGCCTGGTTAAAAAATTATTAAAGTAAATGCAACATCTAGAAAACATTCTTACTGCACATGCAACATCCAATTTATTCCACTCTCAGAAAGCTCGCTCCACACTCCCCTGCCCAGAGCTTTGCCCTCTACTACCATAGGCTAGTTTCATTTGTGACTCTGGATATTGTAGGGCTGGAAAGAACATGGAGTGAAGAGAAATCAGGGCAGCAGGACCTTGAGGAGGCAGCTGGTCATCTGGCTTCTGCAGTCAAGAAGTCACAGAGTCGGTCCCCCTTATGGTTGTCCCTCTCACCTGCTGTTCCTTTTGAGAGAGTCATTGTGTTTGTGGCCAGTGGATCCTGGATGGCTTGATGGTATCAGAAAGTTCCCTGTAGGAATTGTCTTAGTTACTGCTCTTCTGCCATGAAGAGACACCACGACCAAGACAACTTATAAAAGAAGGTATTTAATTGGGGGATTACTTATCGTTTCAGAGGGTGAGTCCATGACCGTCATCCTGGGGAGTGTGGTAGCAGGCAGGCAAGCAGGCAGGCAGGCATGGCACTAGAGCAGTAGCTGAGAGTTCACATCTGATCCACAAGCATGAAGCAGAGAGAGCTACCTGGGAATAGCATGGGCTCTTGAAAACTTCAAACCTGCCCCCCCCCCAATGACACACCTCCTCAGCAAAGCCACACCTTCTAATCCTTCTTAAACAGTTCCACAGACTGAGAGCCAAGCATTCAAATATATAAGTTTGTGGGGCCATTTTTGTTCAAACCACTACAAATGGTGACATAATATGTACATTCCTCTGTTTTCCATTTGTGTTAACTGGAGCTGCTGTGAATATTCTAGAACATGTGCTTTGGTGAGCATGTGAGTGTGTCTCTACAGGAACATGGGAGTGTCGGAGTGGGGTGGCTGAATTGCAAGGCAGGAGTGTGTTTGGCTTTGGTAAGGGCTGCCTGGAAGTTCTCCAAAGCAATTGTGTATTTTGGATCTCAAGCCAACAGTGTACAAGAGTCACGGCTGTCCTTGGTCCTCCCCAACACTCAGCTCATCAGTCCTTTCCTCAAAGTGAGGCACAATAGAAGACAGGGAAAACCTGGGACCACGAGAGCTGAGAGGAGTCTGGCTGGAGCTTCCTTCTCACAGGACAATCCCAGCACAGTTAACTCTTTAAGGCCTTCGTCCCTTCCCAGCTGTAAGCCTGCAGTTTTCTAGGGATCTCACCAGAAACCTCCTTTATCAGAGACAGGTATATACTATACCCCTTGCAGTGTAACCTTAGTGGCTCCTAGTTTTACTTTATCAGATTATAAACCTGGCACTTCAAAAGCCTGTCATCTTTCTTATTAAAAGGGAGAGAAAATGGAGAAATAAAAATAAAGTTTCTTAACAGCCATCTAAGATGTAACTTGAGAGCCCCCCTGATGGTTACAGTGAACGCCAAGACAGTGGAGCCTGGTGAGAAGCCCGTCCTTATGCTTGTGGGTGTCTTATTGCTCATGACTCTTCAGCAAACCTGTGCATCTGGGCATGTCTTACTTCCCCTCTGGGCGCCTCTCTTTCTCTCTTCAGCCTTGTGCTTAAGCCAAAATTAAAACATCTTCATCAAAACTTCCAATTCTGCTTCATAAACTCACCAGTCCTGAAAAATCTGATGAGAGTTGAAGCCACCACTCCTGGTTTGGCCTGAAATGAGGTCTCTGAAAGTCCAGTGGAGTTCTTCCTCTGGCTGCTGAGGGTAGCGTTGTGGAGCTATATCTTGTCCCCTTCATCGCCAACAGTGGCAGGGTCATTTTTACTTTCCATCCCTGTGAAAAATAGTGCGAAGGTGCAGAGCCTCAGTCCCTATCTCCATTTTTTGCTTTTTTTTTTTTTTTCTCCTGTCAGGAGCACAGATGTTGGCAGGAACTGACAGGAGGTGGTGCCCCTTGTCTGAGCCTTTGATTTCTAGACAGTCGTGTGGCTCTGGGTAGTACACCTCCAAGTCAAGCAATGTCCAAGGATCTCCCAGGGACAGCAAGGTAGCTGGCCTTTGAGGGTGAGTAGTCTACCCACAGGCATTTCATCAGTGACTTCTTTTATAGCTCTTTGATGTCCAAGGGGGGTGCTATTACCTCTCTTGTTTGGTCGATTGTTTTGTTTTGTTTTGGAGACAGGGTTTCTCTATGTAGCCCAGGCTGGCCTTGAACTCAGAGATCTGCCTGCCTCTGCCTCCTGAGCGCTGGGATTAAAGATGTGCACCACCACTGTCAGGCCTGTTGTTACCTTTCTTAACTAGCAGGCTTACTGGAGACTCAGACTGAGGTAAGCTCACTCTGTACCTAAGCTAGGATAGCAAAGAAGACGCTGAACCCCACTCTGCCAGACCCAGAGCAGGCCCTTAGCTGTCATCCTAGATCTGTGCCTGGACTTGTGAGGGGAAAGGGACTAGCAAGGCTTCCCTCTAAATCAGTGGTCTCAACCTTCCTAATGTCACCACCTCTTACTATAATTCCTCATGCTGTGGTGACCCCCAACCGTAAAATTATTTTCGATGCTACTTCATATCTGTACTTTTTGCTACTGTTAAATATTTTTGGAGATAGATGTTGGCCACAGAGGCTCTGACCCACAGGTTGAGAACCACTGCCCTAAATGGTTGCCTCTAAACTGACACTCCTAGCTTGTCACCCACCGTGCTGCCCAAGAAAAGGATGCAGAGAGTTGTGGTCTTAGGAAGGTCCCTGTAGGCTCTGGACTTGTGTCTGGTCCTCAGAAAGCTTTTCTAAGATGTGCCTGAGTACTATAGAGATGGCATTTGTTGCCCTTGCAGAGGACCAGGGTTCAGGTTCTAGCCACTACATTGTAGTTCCCAACACCCACCTAGAGGCTTACAGCCATCCGTAACACTATGTTCCAGAGGCTCTGATGGCCTTTTCTGACCTCTGCAGGCACCAGGCACACATGTGGTGCACAGTAAAACAATCACACACATAAAATTTAAAAATCTTAAATTTAAAAATAAAATCTGTTTTGACCCCTGCAGGCTTGCACAGCAGGGGCATCTATCTCTGGTGTGGTGACACTGAAATGTAGCAGCCTGTGACAACAATCCTAAAATACACTGAAGGCAGCTGTGGAGCAGGCCAAGGGGAAAGCCCTCTTTCTTGAAGCCTATGAGATTATGCCTGTTGAGGGGGCAAGGAGCCCAGAGGACTGGCATTGATCTCTCTGAACTCCCTGGTTCCTTTGGTATTGGAGTCCCTAAATCTCTACCTGGTGTGCTGGAGCATCTCAAGTGACCTTTGGTCTCTCTTGACTGACAATCCTTTCCTTGCCTCATTTCTTCTGTGGCTTTGGCTGAGAATGCTTCCAAGCAGCCCTGGCCTCTCTATAAGGCCAAACCTTCCTCCTCAGGGCAGCCCCCCATCCTCTTCCCCTGTGACAAGTGCCAGAGGCTTGGGTAAGAGGTTTGCCCTCTGTTAAAACACACCCGCTTTTGAAGTTTTCAGGGGGTGGGGGGTACCTCTCTGGGTGGATTCGCCAATACTGGCCCTCCCAGAATCCTTCACAGATGGGTCCAGCTTGCCAGGCTACACAGCTGGGCATCCAGCTGGCTTGTGTGGCCTTGGCGGATCTTTCCACCTTTCTTTCCCTCTGTGACCCCTTGAAGTGCAGGGGTCCCTTTGAAGTTCTGCCAGAGTGCAGAGGAAGTTCCTGGGGTCAGGCCCTCAGCCACAGAAGGACACATGAGATGGGGGTGGGGTGGGACCCTGGGGGGACCCTGGCAGTTCCCAGGCACTGCAGCCCCTAGGGGGCATCTTCATTTTTGGAGTCCAGGAGCGGAGCGGGGGTGGCTCACTGTCTTCCATTATTCTCTCTGGATTTTCTGGGGTGACAGATTTTTTTTTATTATCTTTACATTTTCTAGAAAGTTCTCACTTATTGGGGGACAGACCGCACAGGAAGAGGATAATCTTCACTCTGAAAATGAGATGGAGGTCATCTGAAGGAGGCTCACCAGCCAGGCAGGCGCTCTTGCTCTCTACCTCACTTTCACACCTGCTCGTTGAGTCCTTTCCAAGATGAGGGTGAAGGTCCTGAGAAGCAGAAAAGAGGCTGAGTTCTCACAAAGACAAAGGAATGCATGTACACACACACACACACACACACACACACACACACACACAGAGCAAACATTAGTTGGATCCCTGCAGTACCAGGAACGCACTGCTCTAGACCCAGAGAATCTGATAGTGAGCCAGGTGGCTGGAAATCAATGCCAATGTGACCAGTGCTGGAGACCAATAGTGAACAGGTTGTGCTGGGTAGGCTAGTGTGTCAGGTAGACTGAACCTGGACCGTGTGGGTGGAAGTCCGGGGCTGCAGGTGCTCACAGGCCTCACAGGTCCCATTGAGATCCATTGAGTTGAGATCCAGAGAGGTGAACCTGAGAGCATCCTAGATGCTCTTAGATGGAAGAAGGGCAGCTTCACCCTTCCCATGTGGAGTCATTCTTACACCCCCATACACACACTTAGTCCTGGAAGCTGCTGGGTGGGGCTAACTGTTGTAGGACCTGTGGGCAGGTGTGGACATCTGTAACCCGCCTGGGCCCCCCCCACACCCCTGAAGGCCTTTATTGGAGCCCATTTGTGGGCAGATTGGGCTCCCTGAGGGAAGCCATTCAGAGGCAGGCTGGGCACAGCAGGAGCTGCAGCACAAAGGCCCTGGCGGCTGGGCAGCCCTGGTGATGGCCCCCGAGGCATCTGCATGTGAAAGGAGATGAGCATTTACTGCATCCTGTCGAAGGCCACTAAAGCACATCTGGACCAGCCTAGGCCAGACTGGCCTTTTTGAGGGCCAGCGGAAGGAACCAGGCTCGGCCTCAGCTCCGGGCAGTCTCATAAAGCAATTCCCACCCAGAATGGTGAGACTGGCCCAGCCTTCCAGGTGGCTCCTCTCCATCCTCAGGGTGAAGTCATAGGGACGCTAAGGAAACCCAGATGCCATACAGAAAATCTGGGTATAGCAGCAAGTGATCTGTCAAGACAGCTTTGAAATCTGGCTAGTCCTTACCTCTAGGACCTCAGTGCTCAGCTGTCAGGACAGCATCCAGTCATGAGGACAAGGTTCCCAGGAGTAGCCATAACAAAGAAGAGAGTGGACCGTGCCAAGCTGCTTCCTCTCAGTCCCACCTCTGGGCCAGGCTAGCCCTGGAGTCAGCTGGGGAAGGCTAGCCCTGGAGTCAGCTGGGCCAGGCTAGCCCTGGAGTCAGCTGGGGAAGGCTAGCCCTGGAGTCAGCTGGGCCAGGCTAGCCCTGGAGTCAGCTGGGCCAGGCTAGCCCTGGAGTCAGCTGGGCCAGGCTAGCCCTGGAGTCAGCTGGGGAAGGCTAGCCCTGGAGTCAGCTGGGGAAGGCTCTTGCTTGAGTTTGCTTACCCTGCCTACCAGGAGCTCTGATGGCTCCACTCAGGCCCTGGGCAAGGGTCTCTACCCTTGGGCAAGGGCTGATGGTGATATTGAGTGATATTGCCCTTTTCCTGTCCATGGGTGAGCCATGATGGGGAGGGCACGAACCAGAGCAGCGCACTCTTTATCCTGGGTTCTGGGTTTTCTGTTTTGTAATGTCAAACAACGCTTGAAGTTTCATAACATAGGTAACGTCCTTTAGTTAATCTCCCTGCCAGCACTTGATTTAGAGAAAAGCCCAAGGTCTTTACCATCACCTTTGTCACAGTTACCTGCCTCAGACTAACCCTGTGGGTCTTCCATACCCTTTCTTTTGTTTCCTCCAAAGCACAGAGCATCTCCCTCTCCTGATCTTTGCAGTCCCCAAGGCAGCTGCCTGTCACAGGGACACTGCCCTTGTCCTGTCTCCCCTCTCCCCAATTCTGTGTTCAGCCAGAGTAAGGTCTTAACTCTGTATTACCCTCAGAGCAAATTTTAAAAATGACTTCATTTGTTCATTGTGCTTGTACGCACATGCACACATGGGAAGGTCTGAGAACAGTTTAAAGGAGTTGGTTCTCTCTTTCCACCACGTGGATCTCAGGGCTTGAACTCAAGTCATCTGGAGCCTTTACCGGCTGAGCTGGCTCGCTAGGCTGCAGCCTCATAGAGTGGTTGTTCCTCTACATTTTATTTGGGGAAAGAAAACTCAAACAGGAAATCAGAAGAAAGAATGTTTGCTGAGGGATCAGTCAGTGCAAAGCCTGAGGGTGTTTTGAGGAGTGAGGGTTGGTGAGGTTGGAGGTGTGTCGGCTGCACACATCTGATTTGTACGCCAGCGACCACCCAAGTGTATCAGGAGACAGAGTGGCTGAACAGTGCCTTGTCCAGACTGTAGAATCTCTGGATGACACTTTATCCAGATTGCACACTCTGTGTAGCTGGGAAGGAGAGAGAATTAGCGCTTTTGGTTAGTTCTTATTTGACCTGAGCTATATGTATATAAGTAAGCTATAGGGTGATGTATATATACAGTGTTATGGAATACAATGGGGCAAGGGGATACATTATTTAGTGGACCTGAGTCAAAGTGCACCCCTGAGAAATTATGACCTACAACAGACCTGGGATAAAGGGGCTTACTGGGGGAGGGGAGAGGCGTGAGGACCTGAGGAAGAGGTAGAGGTAGAGGAGTAGACATGTAGACAGGCAGACATACGGGAGTAGAGCCATGAGGACAGAGGAAAGGGGTGGTGGGTGGGGTGGGGTTGGGCGGGGCACCCACAGAGAACAGGTAGAGGAGATGCTGAGAACAGATAAAGAGCTGGAGTGGCTGAACAGTCCTTATCCAGCACACACCTGTCGCACCTTGCTGCTTGCGGGGCAGGTCATGGCCTAAGCAATTGCCAGGTACCTGAGGGCAGGACAGCGGAATGCCTGAAATCTAACATATAGAATATCTTTAAAAAATGATTTCATGGTTTTATTTAGTTTACATTGTGTGTGTGTGTGTGTGTGTGTGTGTGTGTGTGTGTGTACACTTGTGCTATGGCACACATGTAGAACTTAGATGGTAACTTGCAGGGGTCAGTTCTCTCCATCACGTGGGGCCTCAGGATCATCCTCTGGTGACCAGTCTTGGCAGCAGGCTTCCTGTACTGGCTGAGCCACCTCATCTTACTGGTGAGGTGAAGATTTCACTTTGTTGCCCAGAACATAGGGAGACCTGAACTGCTGAGTTCAAGAATATTACCCTGCTCCTATTTCCCAAGAGCAGTGAGTGGTTCTGGACCTTTCTAATGCTGTAGCCCTTTAATACAGTTCTTCACGTTGTGGTGACTCCCAACCATAAGGTGATTTCGTTGTTACTTCATAACTGTAGTTCTGCTACTGTTATGAATCGTAATGTAAGTATCTGATATGTGACCCCCCCCCCAAAGGGGTTATGTCCTGAGAACTATAGCCCTAGAAGTTGGGATCCCAGGTGGTCACCACTGTGCCAGACTAGTATACCATCTTTTAAAAGACAAATACACCAACCCCCATCTACCTGGGCTGGTGTCATAGTTGATCTGTGAGCTTGAGCTTGCTGGAAGGAGGTTGAGCGTCTTAGGTGAGTGTGGGAGGCTGTAGTTGTCTCAGTTGTGATCTCAAGCCTGATAAGCAGGACTACCCTGGAAGTCAGAGCAGCCAGTGTGGCTGTTCTGGATCAGAGTTATTGATTTATCTTCAGTGTGGCACAGGTAACCCATAAAGCTCACTTACGATGCCAAAGCTCCCAGGACAGAGAGAGACGCTGATTAGCAAAGCAGTATTCAAGCACTGCTTGCCGTTATGAGATGGGGGAAGGGGAGGGTTGACTTCTCCCTGTCCTGGTGCTTCCAGGATACCTACCAAGTCCTGATGCTGTGTCTCCCTGAGTAGAACTCCCTCACTCAGGGCTCTTCTCCCTTGCCCTAGCTTCCTATTGGACAGAACCTGTCTGGAAGGTTGAGATGGCCAACACCGGCACAGGTCACCATGTAATCATCACTGAGATTTACTTTTGAGTATTTGCAATTTGCCATGTAGTTCCCTAGTGTCTCTTTAAATATTGGATCAACAACCCTCTCTGGTATCTGCTGTGAATGTCTTGCTGTATAAATGAGGAACCTGGGTTTTTCGAGGCATAGGCAGCCAGCTACAGGACACGTAGGGAGGCCTGTCTGCTTTCTGATCCCAGCTTCCCCTTGCCTGTGGGTTGCTTGACCCTCAACCGTCTAGCCTGCTCAAGACCACTGCTGCTTGGGGATGACTGTCCCAGCTGAGCTTGCAGGTCTGGAGAGTGAGAATTGTCCCCATGGCTATCCCCAACACACTTCATATCCCTCAGACTCCCTTCTGGGTGACCCACTTAGGTCGGAGGGTCACCAGGATCTCCCCAGTTACCAAGTTCATGTGCTTGACTCACGTGTTTGTCAATTGCTATGAAATCGATGCTCTGGCCTTGGCGTATCCCTGTGATCTGAGCTTAAGCACGTCATAGAGAACACAGAGGTTGGATGTTCTGAGGGCAGGTGATGTGGGCACCAGCACAGGGATGGGGTACTATGTGTTTTGTAAGGGCCCTGGCTGGGGCCCTGCCTAAGTCACATGGCCTTCCTGAACACACTTGGCCTAATGGCCTTCATCCAGAGGAGCTAAGGCCTGGCCACTGCGCACTGCTGTTCTGCTCTCTGCTCAGAGTTTGGACTCTGACCACACATAGTGACCACACACATGGGGCAGTGCTCAACAGTGTTCATTGGAACTCGAGAAGGTCGGGAAGGCTGGACTGGGAAGATGTAGCAGGCCCAGCCAAGCTTGTGCTGTGTTTGAGGCTCTCCAACCCTGAGGGCTTTCTGCTGATGTCAGTGAGTGAGGAGTTCATGGAGATCTCAGAGATCTCAGAGGTGTGTCTCTTCTGTGCCAGTCTTGATAGTATCTCCAGCATGGAGCCCAAGAACCCTCTGAGTGCCAGCTCTGAAATGAGGCAACTGGAGGAAAATGGAGAATCGGGAGTTCAAGGTCATCCTTGGCTACATATTGACTTTGAAGCTCACCTGGATTCCTTGGCACCTTCTTTATAAAGGAAGGAAGGGAGGGAGGGAGGGAGGGAGGAAGGGAGGAGAGAGAGTGAGAGAGAGAGAGAGAGAGAGAGAGAGAGAGAGAGAAGCTTTTCAGGAGCCAGGCATGGTAGTGCACGCAGTCAGAAGGCTGAGGCAAGAGGTTTTGGTTTTGTTTCTTTGTTGTAGTTGTTGTTTAATTAAGGCTCTCTTGGCCTACTCTGTCTCAGGAAACTAAGCCAAACCAAACCCATTCTGGTACCCTCTGGCTGTGGAGGATCCTGGGTATCTAGCTGCCTGTATTTTTCAAACAATCCTAGAGGTACTATTAAGATCTTCCCTTGTGATGGTTTATACAACATGTTAACTAGAGCTAGAATTACTGTGGAGACAAATCTCTGGGCATGTCTGGGAGAGATTTTCTAATGTGGCTAATAGATGGGAAGGCCTGCTCACAAGACCCTCCATTCTACCCTAGGTGTGAGGTCTGAGTAGGACTAGTGGTTAGAGGAGTGGAAGACTGGGGGAAACCTTCCCAGTCTCTGCCACACGAGCTTCTCTGGTACCAGGTGGGCCTTGGATCCAATTTGGAATTTGAGTCATAGGTCACTCCCAGTAAAGGATCTGCAGCACTAGATTTGGGTACCACATCAGACTTACTTTGGACAGAAACCAGACTTTCAAATAACCTCCATGCAAGGATATGCTGGTCACTCCCTGTCAATTGTGGACCCCAATGAGCCTTTGAACTACTAATTACCATTTTCCAAGTTTGAGATTACTTCATGGACATTTAGCCTGTAAACACATGGTTTAAGCCCTTTGACGGCCCTGTCTGCTAGGGTCCCTATAATCCTGCTCAGTCATTCCTTACAGTCTTGTGATCTCCATGAACTCTTTTGGTTTTGGGAACCCTGACTCTTCCCACAGCCCTATAGCCCTACCTAGTTGCCCAAATGCCACGGACCACCCCAGTCAGGTATGGGGGTCCCTAGAATGAGAGTCCTCGAAGCTAGGTAGGTAAGGATTCGGTGGTGACAAACAGAAGCAAACACAGAGGCAGTTTGAATCTGAGTGTAGTCTGCAGCTCTCAAGCAGGGGGTTTTATACATTAAAAAACCAAACATTACATCTCTTAGAAACTGTATCCAGTGAAACAATCACAAATACCAACAAAAGTCATTTGGCACAGTAAAGCACAAAAATCATCCAAGCATTACAATTCTGAAACTATGTATTCAGTGAATCACAAACAGAACAGGTAACATCATTATAAATCATCAAAATATAACAATTCTAAAAGGATGTATTCAGTGGGGGCTATCATCCAAGGCTAGTGGCATATTTCCAGGAGCAGGTTAATTAATCTTTAATGGTCAGTGCTCTTAACAGCTGAACTAACTCTCTAGCCCCATGGTCAATTATTATTTAATAATATATAATTATTATTATGTAAAGCCTGATTTTTTATTAATCTTCAACACATAAATTTAAACTATTTTAATTCTTTCTAATTAAGGCTTTCTTTACCATATACCAAAACCCACCTCTGATAACATACATGTAGCCTTATGAAATTTTATTGTTGGGAAAGTTTTTATCTGTCATAATAGTTTTGTAAGAATTTAGAAAGTAAAGTATTGGTTTCCCTGGGGATAAGGCCATGTTAGTGGCCCCATCTCTAGAGATGGTATCTTACCCATTATTCTTGCTTAAGACCTTGACTTTATCTACCAGGAACATGTGAAATAAGAAAAGGAATAAGAGAAAACAAAACAGATAGGTTGCCATGAGAACAACAGCTCAATAATTTTTCTCCAGCGAAGAGTTCCACAACCGGTTCCCAGAGGCCTCCCCCTTTTGAGGTCAGTCACCTCAGTCTGTGGAACTTGTCACACAGGTCCTACTGGAGGTGGTGTGGCACCCAAAGCTGTAGTCCCTGGAGTTGTCCCCAGGGGTCCTCTGCCCATCGAAGCAAAGGACATGATATGCTGAAGTCACCGCTCTGGTTTTCAGGAGCCCAGAGCTAGAAGAGCCACAGGAGGAAGGATGTCTTGGTGTCATGCAGGGTATAAACTAGTGGAGGATGGTCTCTGTGTGAACAGGGTAAGACTGGGCCTTGGGAGGGAAGAACATGTGGACCTGGCCTTAAAGGATAGGATTCAGATCCAGGGAATGATGAAGATACAGTCACTGATAACAAGAAGACCTCCGAGCAGATAAAGGCAACAAAAGCCAGGGAAGAGGAGGAGGGACCCCAGCTGTTCTTTCCCTGGCAAGCTCCTGGCCCTGCCTGGCCTCCTCTTTTGGTCCCTCTGAGGGGAGCTCATGACTCTTCAGCTTCTCAGACCTTGGCAAGCTGAAGAGGGCAGGCTTTGAGCTATGCCAAGGTCACTCAGGATGTCCAATAATTGTCCTAACACTTTACCTGCCACGGAACAGTAATGAGAGGGTTTTCATTATTTTCGGGTGAGCGCTCCTGGCAGATGCCCGACAGCCAGCAGATGTGTAAAGTCCGAGGTGATTTGTAAGGGACCGGCTCATCTGATGCTCAGTAATTGCACAGGGCGATGTTGTCACTCAGAGGAGCATCCTGGCCTGCTGGCTGAGGTTAAGGTCAGTTCAAAGATCCAGTTGGTCACAGGAAGTAGAACTCTTTGAGGGGTGAGTCAGTGGCTAATACTCTGGCCACAATCTTAGTGGGGCCTGCAGGCCAGGCAGAAGCATTCCCCTTGAAGGTTTTAGTGTGTTGGAGTGGACCTGCAGCCACTGCCCTTCACCCGTGTCCCTTCTGTAGCTCTCTGCAAGCTGTGCCTTTTTGAGCTTTCCTCGTGATCTGGGATCTGTTCTAGGTCTCCCAAGGCCAGATATGGACCGTGTGGCACTGGCGCTCACAGAGAGATGTAGCTGTGGTTTCTCGGCTTCCTCTGCCCGGGTCCCTGTAACAGATACCACCAAGCTGCGGCTTACACTGCATATCTTTCTTTCTTCCAGCACTGGAGGCACTGGATGCTCATGACCAGGGTGCTCGCATGGTCGGGTTCTGGTGACATTTCTTCCTAGCTGATAAGTGACAGCCATTTTACTGTGTGTTCACATGATCTCCTTGCTGTGTGAGCTTTGAGAGAGGTGGGGGAGCAGGAAAGAGAAGGAGGACGGCGTCACTAGGCTTCGCAGGGGTCTTTAGTTAGTTTGTTTGTTTGTTTGTTTTGGGGGGGGGATCTCTATATATCTCTGGTAGGCCTGAAACTTGCCAGGAGAGCCAGGCTGGTCTCAAACTTACAGCAATTCTTCTTCTGCCTTCATTGTTGATGTTACAAGCATATGTCACCCACCCAGCCCGAGATGTCTCTGAGGATACCAAGCCTATCATTTGAGGCCCCCTGTCTTATGATTGTACTTAATCATAATTTGCTGTTCATAGGCTTTGTCTCCAAAGGCGGACATTAGGGTTTCAATGTAGACATTTGGTGAGGCATACTTAAGTTCATAGCTCAGGCCATCCAGGCCTCACATTGGTGTACAGCATCTTGCCCATCTCAGTTTCAACCCAGGTACACACACAGATCAGGCCCACATGTGTCTCACCCTTCCCTAGAGTAGGCTGCCCCAGAGCAGAGAGTTGGGTCTGCTGGGCCCTGCCCGGGGCATAGTGTTATATTCAAAGGTCCTGGGCATTTTGTCCTTTGTGCCTACCCACAAGTTCATGTGTAGCTGAGTGTCCCAAAAGCTTTGTGCTCTCAGGCCAGGTGACCTGGGTCGTTTCTCTTCTAGGAGACTTCTCTTCCTTCTCCTGAGTAGGGAATATGTTTACTCAGCTCGTCGGTAGTGAGAGTCACCTGTGAGGAAGACCCGCCCTGGGGTATGAAGACAAGATCTGGCCATGGACATTGAGCACAATGACAGTGCCTCCCCAGAGCCAAGACTCCATGAAAACCTGTATCGGTTTTATTAGCTTTAGATTTTTAAAATGTAATCTTTAATTTTATGTGTATGGGTGTCTGTGCACCATGTGTGTAAGTACCCGCAGAGGCCTGGACAGGCCGTCTCATCCCCTGGAACTGAAGTTACATACAGTTGTGAGCTGCCACATGGGTGCTGGGAACCAAACCTGGGGTCCTCTGTAACTGCAGGAAGTGTCCTTAGTCACTGGGACATCTCTCCAGCTCACACTTTACTATCTTAATAACAATAGTGACTACTGCAATGATTTTCAGTGATTTTTAAATAAAGAGACCTCGTGGGCTGGTCACAGGGCCTGTGTTGACATGTCGAAAGGGGGCAGTGTTGGTGGCACAAAGGGACAGGACTCAGAGGGAGAGCTCTGCATATATAGTTCCAACCCCATTGTCCCTGGACAGATAAACTAGCTAATAGAAAACCTTGATTTCCAACAAACTCATGTTGGTATCTCAGAGGAGACAAGGATCTGCTACCTCCCACCCTCATCAGAAGTTGTGTTTGGAGTGACAGATGTGAGGCTCTGCCATCTCCCTGTCACACCGATTGCTCACTGTTCTGAGAAGGTCACATCACCATTCATTAGCAGTAATTAGTCCCCGGAGACCCCTGCACTTCCTCACACACGTGCTCCATTAACTTGGGTGTGAATCACACATTCCAGGCACCAATCAATGAGGGCCCATCCATAATACGCAAGGTGATGCTATTAGTCACAATATATTAACTGCCTAATTTAAAAATAAAAAAAGCCATCTTTATGAAGGGCAATTAACCACTGAGAGTAATTGGTCATTCATAAGCCTCTTATTAGGGAAGACAAATAATAAGAAAGGGGGAATCACCAAGGCTGTGGAAGGTGTGGTCTGTGTGCCTTAGGCTACAGATCTACAGAGTTCTTCATAAATGGCACTCTGGCTGCTCCCTGAAACTCACCTGCTTCTGTGAGAGCTAGGGGCCCCACAGGATCAGGGTGAGCCTAAGGGAAATGGCAACTAAAGTGTTGTAGGCTTTTCAAGGAACTCTCTGTGAGCCCAGCATGGAGATGTCATACAGGATCCAGCAGACCACATTGCCGAACTTCCAGAGTGTGTGGGTTGGGGACAAGGACAATAAACACATAAATTGGAAGACTGGAGATACTTGAAGTCCTAGAAAAATAGAGACGATACTAGAGACAGAGTGGAGCGAATATCGCAGACATGGCCGAAAGAGGCTCCTAACTCTCCCACTCCTGGCCCACGGCGGGCAGATGCCCAGCTCATCCCTGTCTTCTCTGTGCTTCACCACCCAGGCTCATCCTACAGATAATCTCCCATTCACCCAGTGGAGGTTGCTAGCCACCTGACTACCTGGGAGGGGGAGGCTCCACACCTGGAAGGGCCACTCTTCGTCCATTCACTTAGCCTAAAGAACTCTCCTGGACCTGGGTATTCTTGTAAAAAGTATGGGCTTTCTATGCCTGCCCTTGCTCTGAATAATGACATAAAGACCTTTATATTTATTTAAAACTTCAGGCAGTATAGCTAGGCAGATCCTAAGCTATTCTAACCCAACCGTGCTGAGTCAGGAGCTGCTTCATACTAATGACAGTACAAAAGTCTAGACTGCAACCAGACCTCTGGGTACAGAAATCAGCATTTGAATACACAATGCAAAAAACACCCTCCAACATCTTCTATGGAGTTTGTGAGATCTTGGGGGAATCAGTTTGGCTCAAGAGGAGGGACAGAAAGCCTTGGGCCTTTCTGGGGCTCAGTTTCATAACCTGTGAAGTGAGATAAGTTATGTCCTTACTGGGCTTGGGACTTATTAATACGTGTTGGCTTCATGCTCCGGTTTTGGATGACTGGTTCTGTCACGTGACACCTCTTTGACTAAGGCCATATTTGTAAGAATACTGAAGAGCACACTCCTCCATGTATGCCCTTGATTAGGATACGTGCATTTAATATTGGATTGCGTCGATTATAAAAGCAGAAGTTACAGGATGCATGAGGAACAAGTTACAGGATGCATGAGGAACAGTCAGCCTCCCGGTGTCTTGGAGACCAGTGAGAGTGTGTTTAGGGATATTGTCTGAGAACCAGGGCCCTGTGACCATCGGCATACTTGTTTGTTTTTGCTGAGCTTCTCTGTTTCCTTTTTTTTATTATTACATTTGTTTAGTTTATGCGGTTCACATGTGCAATGGCATGTGTGTATAATTCAGAAGGCATGTCAAAGAAGTTGTTGATTCCATTCTTCTACCACATGGGCCCCAGGGACTGAACTCGGCTTGTCCGGCTTGGTGACCAGCGTTGTTTTTTTGAGAAGGAGTCTTAATTCTAGTACAGAAACTGGCCCAGAAACTCATGGCAACCCCCCCCACACACACACCGCCTCAGGCTCCTACACACTGGGATTGCAGGCATGGGTTTTTGTCATCGTTGCTGTTGAGATCGTCTTATCTACATAGCCCTGTGGCTCAGAACCTGAGACTCTCCTGCCTCTTCCTAGGATTTTTTTAAAAGTGCCTCCCTGATCTTAGGCTGTCCAGCCCAGGCTCTGTGTAGGTGCCAGCTAGGATCAGTTCCAGACTTGTCAGGCTTAGTAAGGACTGTGCAATCTGCACTTAGGAGCCAGCAGGACAGCTGCCATCAGTCTGCATGGCCTCCTCCTGCATGCTGGTCCCCAGTGAGCACCAGACTCGCAGCTTGCTGTCCCTGTGCAGTCTGTGTGTGCTGGCTGCCACCTAGGATCCACTCCTGATGCTGGGTGCTCTCTCCTTCCCTCCCTTGCATAACTGGCCGGTACTTTCTCCTCAAGGTCTCAGCTCCAGGTTGCTTGCCCGTGAGGGCCTCCTCCCAACCTTCCTGTGTACCTGGCCATTAGCCCTTCTCCCCATGTGTATTCTTCATGGCCCCTCTCCTCCCAGGTGCAGATGGCCTTTCCTGTGATCCGTCTTGTTCACTGCCAGCCAGCCTCCATGCTACCAGAGAACTGTGGCCAGGGAGGCCATGTCCATTCCCAGCACCCAGGGTGTGGCAAGTGCACAGTGATTATCTGTAGATGGGATGGATGTCATCTCATGGGGGCCTCTCGAGGTATCCTTTCTGTGGCTTTGTATCCCAAGAACTCACCTAAGTGGCACCAGGACACCCCGAGGGAAGGGTCACGGTGCTGTTTGTTCTAAGTGCTATTAATAACCATTAGTTCTTAGTATGATTCAGCCAGCACTGCCCCCAGTGATCAAGGCAGAGACTTACTGATTCGTTTAATCAGCTTTAGCACAATTATTGATTACCCCCAGACTATTATTCTATGCTAGACTGGCTACTTCCTAGCTGTGTCCCCAGGTCCCTTGCTGTGTCCCCAGGTCCCTTGCTGTGTCCCCAGGTCCCTTGCTGTGTCCCCAGGTCCCTTGCTGTTTGTGTCTCTCCCAGGTTGTTTCTGCTCCATCAGTCGCCAGGATGGCCTTCTCACAGCCACATGCTCCTGGTTCATCATGTCTAGTGGGAACCTCCTGCCCTCTTCATCTTCTTTCTTCTTCTTTCTCCTGTTCTTTCTCTCCTTGCAACCTGCAGCCTGGTAAGCGAGGCCACGCCTACCTGTATTCTTTTGCAGTAATTGTCTATAGACACTTATATTTAACCAAAAACTTTAAATTGGGGAGCAAGGTTTAGACAACAAGGGCAGGTCTGGGGACAACTAGATCTTGGGGTTCAGAATTTAGCATTTGCATACACAGCATCAGACCAACCCTCAACAGCTGTTGGCTTTCAGCGCATCTCAGTTTCATGGAGCCTAGATTCTGGGTTTGTGCAGAGTGGGGTTTCCTGTTTATTGATGTTAGCCAGAAGTCAGACCTCAGCTTGGTACCTCGGCCTTGCCCCGTTGAAGAAGTATGGATCCGGAGTTAGTAACTCATGGATATGGGGAATGCAAGCCCGTGGAATGAGGTAGAGAAGCGTGTGTAGGTCTGGAGTGCCCGATAAATGTGGCCCAGGTGGAAAGGTGACATGTCTGTAGTGGGGTTGGGGGTGAAGTGTTCCAAGGAGAGGTAGGGAAGTCTCATCTGACTCGGATCATGTGAGGATAGACAAGCCATTTGGAGGTGTGGTCTTGTCTGCCAGCATTCTCCGTGTCTAAGAAGTGGTCTGTTCCAGCTGTGAAATCCTAGGCTGAACACATCTGTGTCCGTCTGGTCCACACTGCTTCTTAACCAGCTGCCCTTGCAAAAGTCCCTCTCTAGTCTCTCCTCAGGAGGCCATGTTCCTCTGTGCTGAACACATTCTCGTTTGTGTTTTCCTGTCCTAGACTGAAACAGTCCCCGCTGAAAGTGAGGTTCTGTACCAATGAGTCCCAGAAATCGCTGAGGGAGCTGGTGGGGCTGCTTCAGCGGCTGGGCTTTGACATCTCAGAAGAAGAGGTGACTGCCCCTGCACCAGCCACATGCAAGATTCTGAAGGAGCGAGGCCTGCGGCCACACTTGCTTATCCATGAAGGTAGGCCTGCCTTGGGCTTGACTTTTGAGGTAAAGCCTGGGGAGAAGGCTTGCACGCATGCATGCATGCATGCATGCGCCCCTTGGGCCAAACCATGGGAAACACATGTACAGCAAGCCTGACTTCTTCCATGACACTTGTGAGTTTTCAGAATTCATGAGGCTTCCTGCTGAGGGGTGGGGGAGAGGTAAGACCAGGCCCCATCTGTCCCCCTTTAACCTCCAGCCTCAAGGCTAGCTAGCTTCAGGATGCTCCTTAGAGGAAAGCCGAGGTGGTGTTCCTTGATCTAGGCAAGAGGTCAGGGATTCACCTAAGGGGTTATTGAGAGAGGGAAGGAGGAAGGAAGGGCGGGGATGAATATGAGAATATGCAATTTAAGATTGCGGTCCATAGCTTTCCAAAAACTGCCACCCACAGCCTGGAACTGCCTCAGTGATAGCTGGTCCTGCTGTTTGGTGAAATTTGCAGATGGCTTTGGAGCAAGGTCTGAATCCAGATGATTGTGGTTTGAATGCAAGACCAGAGAGCCTTGAGCCCTCAGTGGAGAGCTTTTGTGGAACAAAGCAGAGGGAGAGGTTTTCTTGAGGTCACTTTTTGTCTTCCTTCCTTCCTTCCTTCCTTCCTTCCTTCCTTCCTTCCTTCCTTCCTCCCTCCCTCCCTCCCTCCCTCCCTCCCTCCCTTCTCTTCCATCTTTCCTTCCTTCTTTCCTTTCCTCCCTCAATACCGGTTTCATTTTGACAAATCTCTGGGCAGAGGCAGGGTGCTCATCTGAGGAGGAGAGCGCTCTCTGGAAGGCTGGAGGTGGAACCATTGCCCTGGCACCGATTAAGGGAGTCATGCTCACTCAGCCTTTAGAAATCTTCTTGCTAACATCCTTTGTCTGTAGTTAGGAGCCCTGCCAGGGTTGTTAGGCATGGAAGGGGGTTAGAGGAGTTGGAACAAATGCAGCATTGGCTCAGAGGTGGTGCTAACCAAGGAATCCAGCCGCTGTAATAGAAGCTGGGGGGAGGGGGGAGGGATACTGTCCTTCCTCTGCTCCTGTGCCCGTGTTTTCAGGAAACACCTGCTTTCAGGCTTTGATTTTCTCTGGGTTTTATTACTGATGTTTTCTTCCTAATACTTTACTATGAAAACCTTCAAATATATAACCAACCTCAAAAACATTTACTTTGGGGGCCGGTATGGAGGTGACTCAGTCAGTAAAGTGCCTGCTACACAGGCACCGGGAGTTGAGTTTGAACCCCAACAGCAGTGTGAAAAGCTGGGCATAGCGGTGTACCCCTATAATCCAAGGATTGAGGACATAAAGACCCCTGGGGCTTGCTGGCTATCAGTCTGGCCCAATTAGCATGCTCCAGGTTCAGTAAGATATGTCAGCAGACAAGGTGGAGAGCCATTGAGGAAGAAACCCAATATTGTCCTAACCTCCACATGCATGCACACATGTGCACACACACACACACACAATTAAAATATTTTTCCCGCCTCCTGGACATAGAGAAAGATATTCTATAGTGTTTTCTTAGCTCTGTGTCCATTCTGCCTCTATCTGTCTGTCTGTTTTATTTTCGAGTCTTTCCCCAGTGGATGTTGGTACTGTCCTCAGCATTTAATAGAGCTCAGTATGTGGTCAGTTTGTTTTCTGCCGATGTAAGATTTTACATGCAGTGAGAAGCTCGAAGCTCTCTTACAATTTGTTTGTTTGTTTGTTTGTTTTTCTAAGACAAGGATTCTCTGTGTATCTTTGGCTGTCCTGGAACTTAATTTGTAGCCCAGGTTTGCCTTCAACTCACAGAGATCCTCTTGCCTCTGCCTCTGCCTCTGCCTCTCTGCCTTTCTGCCTCTCTGCCTCTCTCTGCCTCTCTCTGCCTCTCTCTGCCTCTCTCTGCCTCTCTCTGCTTCTCTCTGCCCCTCTCTGCCTCTCTCTGCCTCTCTGCCTCTCTCTGCCTCTCTCTGCCTCTCTCTCTCTGCCTCTCTCTGCCTCTCTGCCTCTCTGCCTCTCTCTGCCTCTCTGCCTCTCCAGTGCTGGGATTAAAGATGTGGGCCTGGGCTTGGCTCTCTACTGCACTTTTGCTGACCTTAATTTTCATGCCCCTGGAATCTCACACCCCTAGAGATCTCCAATATTATCACCCTGAAGCTTCCTGCACACCCTTCAGTCAGTCTCCAGCCCTGCTCCCTTAGTGACAGTCATTAGTGGTAATATAAATAAATGTACCTATTTAGAATTTCATACCAATAGAGTTACACAATGTATAATTGATGCAGGGACTCCAAAGACCACCTTAGGTCTCATTGATTCCCTGGAAAGGCTTCCAAAACTTGGAGAGACATTGCCCTTGGAATCAAAGTTGGGTACAGTGAAAGACCACAGCGCAGCTCAAGAAGGGAGGAGCTGCTCGGGACAAAGGACAGGAGAAACCAGGAGTTAAATCCCAGTTGTCCCTACACTGGATGTGCTGTTGACTCAGCAGTGAAATGTGACTCTGCAGATTGGCAACAGGGACGCTTGAGGGAGCTTTGATGCCTACACTCTTTTGAGGGTCAGCCCTCATATGACTGACCTTAGGGACTCCATCTCCAGCCACACACTTCACTCCAGATCACACTGACCCAGTATGACTCAGTTGGTCAGGAGTGCAAACCCCTCCTATCAAACAGGATTTTGTAGGGTCTCCAGGGTCCTCCCTAGAGCTGTTGGGGGCCCTGTCTTAAAGGCAGGCCTTCTCTGGGGGGTACAGTATCTGAGCAAGCCAGGCCTGCTGAGGTAACCCTCTCCTTCACAGAAAGTCTGAGTAAAGCTCCTCTTGACAGCCTAGAGGCTCATCATAGTGTTACACGTACCACTATGTTCTTGCTCTTAGCCATGTAGGGAACATAACACAGTATATATTTATGCCTGGATATTTCCCAGCTTCAGGTCTGTCTTAGGGTTTCGGTTGCTGTAAAGAGATACTACGACCATGGCAATTCTTTTTTTCTTTTCCTTTCTTTCTTTCTTTCTTTCTTTCTTTCTTTCTTTCTTTCTTTCTTTCTTTCTTTCTTCTTTTCTGAGACAGGGTTTCTTTGTATAACCCTGACTGTCCTGGAACTCACTCTGTAGACCAGGCTGGCTTTGAACTCTCTGAGATTTACCTGCCTCTGCTTTTGAGCGCTGAGATTAAAGGTGTGTGCCACTGCTTATAAAGGAAAACATTTCGTTGAGGCTGGCTTACAGTTCAGAGGTTTAGGCCATTATTGTCATGGTGGGAAGCGTGGTGGCTCAGAGGTAGACATGGTGCAGGAAGAGACAGCTGAGGGAGCTACATCTGGAACCATCAGCAGCAAGAAGAGAGTGACATTTAGCCTGACTTGAGTATTTATAGCTCATCCCAAGTGACACCCTTTCTCCAACAAGGCCACACTTAATCCAGCAAGGCCACACTTCCTAATAGTGCCATACCCTATGAACCTGTGGGGACCATTTTCATTCAAACTATCACAAGGCTGTTCTGAAATACTTTTATTCCAGGCAGACCTGGCAGAGGGAAGGAGCTGGGAGTAGGCCTCATGCTGGGCTTCAGGTTCTGTCTGTCTCTCTTGTCTTCCCAGGAGTCCGCTCAGAATTTGATGACATTGATATGTCCAACCCAAACTGTGTGGTGATTGCGGATGCTGGGGAGGCCTTTTCCTATCAGAACATGAACAGAGCCTTCCAAGTCCTAATGGAGCTGGAAAACCCNAGAGGGAAGGAGCTGGGAGTAGGCCTCATGCTGGGCTTCAGGTTCTGTCTGTCTCTCTTGTCTTCCCAGGAGTCCGCTCAGAATTTGATGACATTGATATGTCCAACCCAAACTGTGTGGTGATTGCGGATGCTGGGGAGGCCTTTTCCTATCAGAACATGAACAGAGCCTTCCAAGTCCTAATGGAGCTGGAAAACCCTGTGCTCATATCCCTGGGAAAAGGGTGAGTTGGCTGCAGAAGGAGCATGCCGGGCAGCTCTGCCCTGCGCCTTGTGGTTCTCTGTGGTGGGACCAAGCAGAGACAGCGTCATACAGGGGTTGGGAGGGAGCACAGGGGCTCTCCTTCCTCCCTCGCCTTTTCTCCTCATTCTTCCTTTTTTTTTCCCCCTTTAATCATCTTTTCAGAGCTGCCTGACCAAGTTTCTGTATGAATCTTGGGCCAGGAGAGGGGTGGGGGCTTCAGCCCTGAGGAAACCTCAAAGGCCAGGTGTCAACTGTCCAAAGTTTATGGTAAAGGAAGCAAAGGTCCCTTAGCATAGGACATAGCACAGGATGATCAGGAATGGTTCCTAGGGATACTTGACATAGTAATAGGTGGACTTTGGGTCTGGGAGGATGCTCTGGGCTGGGGGCTGGGGGCTGGGGGCTGGGGCCTTCTTTATAGAGTTAGGATTTGGTCCCCGTGCTTTGGCCGTGCTTTTAGAACACACCTGAACACCATGCCAGTCAGCTTCACCACTCCAGCGATACCAGAGGTAAACAGAGGAGAGGGAGGCTCACAATCTCAGAGGCTTCATGGCGCCTTGCTTTGGGCCTGTGGTGAGGGTGGACTTCATGGTAGGAGGTGAGTCTAGCTCATCTCCATGGAAGCTGGTGAGCAGAGAGAGAGAGAGAGAGGAGGAGTCCCAGTGTCCCCTCAAAGGGCTCCCCCTTTAGAGACCTGACTTCTTTTTACTAGACCCCACCTTCTTAAGGAAGTACCACCTCTCCATATTGCCATCAGCTGTGGACCAAGCTCTTGGGCCTCTGGAGAACAGTCAGGATGCAGGCTCTGGCACCATGTTTTCTTTTTTGATTTTTGCTTTTTTTTTTTTTTTTTTTTTTTTTTTTTTTTTTTTTTT
>LR749611.1:1233826-1301959 GCA_902729485.2 Mus minutoides | reverse complement strand
CCAAGGTGAACTATGTGGCCCTGGACAGCGTGCACTGCTCTGCTAATACACAAGGCAGCATAAAAACTGTGTTCTAGTGATCTCAGGTGTAAGGTTAGGAAATAACACCCTACTGGTGGGAGCATGGAAAGACCCCTAGATCTACCCAAACTCTTAGCACATGTCAGAGAGCAGACACTTATTATTAGGTCCTTGCTAACTGGCTAAAAATAAAAAATCCTGTCACTGCACTGCTGGGCACTCAAGGGATGAGGGGTATTTCCTTCCTGCAATTGCAAAGCACCTTGACATTTGTAAATGAAGAAGGCTGCCTCCCCAAACCCTGTGCCTGCTTCAGAATGAGTCGTGTCATAAAAGCTGTTCCTTTCGGTCATAGGATAAATGCATGCTTCCTGGGCCAGAATTCCAGGTAATCAAAGTCCACTGGAGTCTCATATTTGGGGAAGGCCTGGAAGTTACTTTCTAGTCCACAGCTAGGAAGGGGCCTGGCCTTTGCTTCCCCCTCTCCCTCTTAATAGTGGGGAGGAAACAAAACACAATAGTAAATTAAGTTTTCTAGGGCATTCTAATCACTGGCTCACTGTCACAGGGATTTTCTGTTCTTCTTAAGCAAACATTTCGAGAGGGAAGGGAATGACATTATTCCAAGATACAGATGTCTTGTGATGGAGAGCAGAACAGATCTGCAACCGGGTACAGGAGGGCCCATGCTGGGTCTTGATGCTGAGGCCAACAGTACTCCTGGCCTGTCAAGTGCTTGTTTATCAATGAGAAACAACAAAGAGATGGATGGGTTCCTATGTGCACTCCTCCAGTTCTCACCACTTGCCACGTGAGAGAACTTGCTGCAGCCTGGAGTTTGTGAAGCCATCTCAAAAGGAAGGAAACGGGAAGAGGCCACAGGGGAACTAGTACTTACTGACAGCATGGAGCTACATGGCACCTTCTCCTCCAAGCCAGGATGAAGAGCAAGCAGAATGGGCTGAACAGGACTGTGACAGGGCAGGGCCCTAGGGATAAGCTAGAGCAGTGTTAAGCCACT
This sequence comes from Mus minutoides, assembly GCA_902729485.2. NCBI lineage: Eukaryota > Metazoa > Chordata > Mammalia > Rodentia > Muridae > Mus > Mus minutoides. Next base: position 1,300,917 of record LR749611.1, on the reverse strand, counting down.
TAGCCTAAGACAATCATGACCTACCTGCTCATCAGTCAGACCTATTTCTATTATACCAAATTTAATCAATCCATGATTTACAAAAGAGGTGAGGTGAGGGGTTAAAAAAAATTTAAAGACAAAACTAAAAATGAAGGCATTCAGAAAAGAGGCCATGTGGACTGTGAGGGTGGGATGGGGCTTAGGAGGTGTGGGCTCTGGCCCTAGCAATGCCGCTCACTGACCAGCAATGCTTTATCTGCCCAGTCACTTCCCTTTAAGCCTAGTCACCCTCATCTGACACATGGGTGGTTGAGTTAAATAAACTAGCTCTCTCAGAAATCCAAGTATAGGAACATAGCCGCTACGTGGCTCTATGCCTCTTTGAGCCACGGTTTCCTTACCTGTTACATGCACATGGGAATCCCACACTGGTCCCAGAACAATCACTATACTGGGATGTGTTCAGTTCCACTGTATACTCCAAGCTGGCTGGACCTGAGCTTCTAAGGGCTTCTCTCATCTCACCTCAGGAGCCCTGGGGTTGATAATGCGCACTACAGCACTGGTTTTACGGAGTTTTAGACATGTACACTCAGCTCCTCACATTTGCATGGCAAGTATTTTACCCACTCAGCCATCTCCTCAGCTCAGGAAATGCTTATGAGGAGTAGGGCTCTTCTGTAGATGTTCTTTCCTTCTTGTAGGCCAACCTACCTCAGCCCAGGGTACACTGCAGCTTTCCTAACAGTATGGCTTCAGTGATCAGCCAAACAAGGCAAAGCATGACTTCCCCTATGCTTGTAGCAGCCCCAAGGCTGAGGCCCTAAGCCGCCTCTTAGCCACTGTCACGTACGGCACCTTATCACAGAGGCAGTGAGGTGAATGGAGCCAACATTCTCATCCAAACCAGGATCACACTTATTTTGTGTGTGATACATGGAGGTAATACTGGCAACAGACCTCTGAGCTCTGTAGCAATCACAATAGACACGAAGCTTTTCCATCCGCCACCCACACAGAAAGCACATCCTGACCTCAGTGCACACTTCAAGACTTCCCCTTCCTGATCAGGTGGTGTCAGACCCAATCTATTTTTCAGAGTTGGTTCAGAAATTAATCAGAGTGACCAATCACACTTGAGCTTTCTGTCTTTTCTCCTCTATCCTACATCACTGCAACTTCAAGTTCAAGAACACCATCAGCTGCTAAAACAACATCTGAGAGGCTCAGAGCTGCTCAGCAGGTCTATGACAGACAAGAAGTACTAAAGCACCAGCCTTCTTGGGTCATACTGCCAGAACCATCTATCTGGTCTTCAGGATGGGGAGTGTTCCAAAGGGCAGGATCAGCTCCAGGAAGCCCACTCACTCCAGCATTGCCTGCAGCATCACAGCAAGAGGAACCTCTATGTACAAGAGCAACCATCTGTCAGCAGATAGACCAAAATATCACCGGACTCTAGCATTTTTAGATAGAGAAGAGACTCCCACTAAAGGCTTCATTAAGTCTTAATTCTAAGCTCAATCCAGGTATTTAGTCTACAGAACAGGCCATGGAATTAACAGGAGAAATTTGGAGGAGCAGCTGCTCACTGGGATTTCCTTTCTATGTTTGACTGGGTGTGGAGTCAGAAGAAAGGGCAAGTATCTCATTTGCAAATTCTTCTCCACTTCCTTCTACACCAAGTCACCTGTAAAGGATGAGTGTATAGACCTGGGGGTAGAATCTGTGGCTGGCTATAGGGGAAACAGCCTAGCCAACCAATCACCCAGGCTAGAAGCAAGGCATCTTGGGAAGCTATCTAGCCTCTTTCAAGCCTCAAACCAATCTCTGCACATCTCTAGAGATTCAAAGGACCCTGAAAGAGTTAACCCAATTCCCAAAGATGAATATACCATCTTCTTCATCAAAAATAACCTACGCCCCAGAAGAAACAGAAATTTGTTCTACTATTTGTCCAAAATATATCCTACAGTGCTTGACAAACAGCCAAGGCCGCAGGCTGCCGCTGTACTTATCACACAGTTGCCATCATCCCTCAGTGGCAGCATCGGAACCAGGTTTTGGTGCAGATGTCCTTGCTCTCAGGAAGCCCACTCACTGCATCAGCAGCAAGGCTCACTGCAGGCTCTGAACACTCCACCTCCACGCACCTCCCAAACCAAGTAAGTAGCTCAGACATGTAGCCATATGGAAGAGGACAGCTCCACAAACCACCAACACTGCCAGCCTGGATCACGAGTCAGGCTAGGGAAGTGTTTCACACTCTCAGACTTAAAAATAACAACAGGGGTTGGAGAGATGGCTCAATGGTTAGGAGCATTTACCACTCTTGCAGAAGACCCAAGTTTGGTTCTTAGGACCCACATAGTGGCTCATAGCCTTTAACTCCAGGTGGAAGGAATCTGATAACCTTGCTCAGGTCTCCAAGGGCTCTTGCATACCCACAGGGAATAAAAACTCAAGTAGGCTCACAATGTCTGCATACAAATAATAAATCATCTAAATAATGATATCACAGTTAACCACAAATGAGACAGATGAGAACCTGGCACTTGGGCACAAAATCCATGCTTAGTCAATGGTATATGGAGATTATGGAAAGTCTATCTGATCAGTAAGTACATCAGTTGATTCAACCAAGCTTACTGAGTGAGTATTTTGGGAGTGCTGGGATTGTAGTAAGATAGAAGACGCAGCCATCCAGAACCACATTCTCTGCTCCAGGAAGTGGGAATCAGTGATGATCGATGGGTGAGTAAATGAAATCACTGAGAGGGAAAGCTCACACCTGAGGGGCTGAGGCCATGCTCCAGCAGTAAATGCCTACCATAAGAGCAAGCAGACCTGAGACGAGCCCTTAGAACACAGAAGCTGTGGGTGTAACAGGTCTGCAATCTCATCTCTGGTGAGGCAGGAACAGCAGATCCCTAGGGCTCACTGACCAACCAGGACAGCCTAAATGGCAAGCTCCAGGTCCCGGAGGAAGGGGCTTTCTCAAAAACAAGGTGGGGGCTGGAGTTTGATTCCTAACATCTGGTGATAGCATCTGCACACAGTGGTGTGCACTTGTAATCTCAGTCTCGGAGAGGCTGAGCCAGGTGGATTCTCGGGACTCACTGCCCACATTAGTCAAACCAGTGAGCTCCAGGACTCAAGGAGGGATCTCGTCTCAAAAAACAAAGTGGATGGCTGCTGAGTAACACCACTCAAGGTTGATCTCTAGCCACACACACACACACACACACACACACACACACACACACACATGCATACACACACACATATACACACCACACACATATATACATACATACACACACATACATACACACACACATATACACACCACACCACACACATATATACATACATACATACACACACACACCACACATACACACACATATCACACACATATACACACACATACACATACTCTACATACACCATACACACACCACATATACACATACACACGCGCACACACCACACACACACCACAAACACAAGTAAAATAATTTTAAAAAGAGAAAGTCCATGCTTAATAACAAATAGTGTAACAAACCTGGACTCTGTGAGGTCCAAAACCTTGCACCACAGTGCTATAAAGATTACAAAGCCTTCCCGGATGGCTCCCTCCCACGCCCTTACATGTTCTCTGCCTGAGCAGGCCCTTGTACACTTGACTTACTAACAAACTGGCAAACAGGCACTACAGCTGTGATGTTCATGTGGCACAAACCTATCAAGTGCCCAGAAGGAGCAGCTGCCTACTTGAGGTCCCGCCGGGCAGGGCTGGTAGAGCCAGGCTGCTTCAGCCTGGCTGGCCTGGTCATGCCTGCTACTGGGTGTGGTCCAAGGGTCAGAGTCGGTACAGAAGTCTTTGAGCAATACTGACCACACCCCTGGATAAGCCTCATTCTCTGAGAGCCCACACAGGGGCTTGAGCCCCTCTGCAGAGAAATCACAAAGGCAGCTAAGTAACAAAGCTGCTCCCTCTAAAACTCAGTGGAACCCAACTGCCACAGAGAGGAGCAGGTCCACCTTGAGATGCATGGGAACAATTCGCCAGTGTCCTAGTCCCACACTGCTGCTACTCTTTCCAATGTCCCTGTGAACCACAGGAGCCTTGAGCGCTTATCCATCCATCCTACAGACAAAGTACACAGGCCATGTGGCGCTGCCAGGCTGGGAGGCACCCTGACCATCTAACAGAGGGAGCAGCATGAATAAGCGGAGGGCTATGAGAGTATGGCTATCTCAACAGAACACCTTCCAGACAGTGCCAAGTCAAAAGGAGGGAAATAGAAGAAAGGGTACAGTAGCTCCCACTGGGGAGAAACTGGACACTGTACTAATGGACAGGAGTCTCAAAGGATATAAAAGAACTAAACTAACATCAGCTGTCCACTGGGAGGACAAATGAGGATTCTAGGGCAGGACACTCACCAAGGAATGCCCTTTTGTGTATTGATCTATGCAAAACTACAGAACATTTTTAGAAACTAATATAAATAAAATATAAGGGCCATGGAGAGTCAGTAAAGTATTTGGCATGCAAGCATGAGGACCTGAATTTAGAATGCTAATAACTGTGTAAAAATTAAGGTACTTCAGTATGTGCTAAGTATACTTTAGCGCAGGGTCAGGGAAGGAGTATAGAAAAAAGCAGAGCCTGGGTCTTGCTGGCCAGCCAGTCTGTGAGCTCTAGGTTCAATGAGAGACTGTCTAAAAACAACGCAAAAAAGCATAAGGTGATTAGAGGTAGTATATGCCTACCCCTAGACTCCATACACATGCACACATACACACCCATACCCACATATATAAAAGAATACAGAAGCTTACCAGCTTTACAAAATGGCTTGCACATGCATGGCCTAGTTCTGCCAGGTTAACAAGAAAATAGGCATGGCTGGGGGTCCAGACTGCTTTTCAGAGCTGAGCTGGTGCCATGCACACACGCTGCTGTCACTTAAAACACAGGAAGCTCCTAACAGCCCCTAAATACCCTTTATTGTTTCATGCCTTGAGACCTCTACTCACTGTCTGGCTGGGACTTGTTCACCCTCCTCTCTCTCTCTCTCTCTCTCTCTCTCTCTCTCTCCCTCTCTCTCTTTCTCTCTCTGACTCCAAACTAACCACCTTCAAGCTTACTCCTCCAACTCTAGGAAGCCCCTCTACCCTGGACAGACCCTCGGGCTCTGTATCACTCTGGGCTTCAAACAAAGTTACCTGAGAGCTTCTAGAGGGCACGAACCTACCTTAGGTCAGTCCCAACCACAGTAGCTGGCAGGCAGGGCTACTTGGAAGATGTCTGCTGAAAAGAAACAAGGCTAGGCATGGTGAGGCCTGCCTGCAAATCTGAGCCCTTGGGAAGTGGCAGCAGGAGGAACACTAGGAGCTGGAGGGCCCCCTGGGCTAGGTACAGGGCACGACCTGATTTGGTTTCGGGTTTTTAGAAATGGTGAACGCCACACTCACCATACCATGTCAATTCTCAGCTTTGCTACCAAAAAGCGCTAAGACATCTCTTGCTCGTGGAGGTTTCCATGTTCAAATAGTATTATTAACACTAACTCAAAACCTTTGAAGTCCAGGCACCACAGCAGAAGAGCAGGTCAGAATGCCTACTGGCTAGCTACACAACCCCCCCCCCCACACACACACATATGCCCCACAGAACCTTCTACAACTCAACAGTCTTGGGCTTCTAGAGCCAAAGGCCTGCTCACACCTAGTCACAGGCAATCCTGGAGCACAGAGACCTGTCCCAAAGCTGTTTCCTGTATGTTCAGCTTTTAGAAAATGCTAACTAAAGTCAGAGCAGAGGTAAGGCAATGTGTATAGGCTAGCCTTGGGCCGGAGAGAGTGTTCTGTAGGAGCTCCACTCTAACAAGTACAGAGGGCTAAGGGACAGAGCTATCCCACGGAGTCAAGCACTCAGGTGCTACTGCATTCTGGGTGACTCCAACTGCACAGGCAGATCCTGCACACACCCTCCCTATGTCTCCTCCTTCATTATTTCATCCTGGCATCAGAGTCCTGTCTCAACTCCAACCTTTACTGGACTGACTGTGTGGGGGACCTAATGGTCGCACAGGACAACTACAGGCGTAATAGATGCCACAGGATGAATGTCCAGAACAGAGAAATGAGCCAATAATCCCTAGGAGAGAGGTAAAGGGCTGGGATTTCCTGGAGAAAGTGGTGTGAGTGTTGGGATCTACAGATGGATAGGAGTTCAACAAGTCAGTGTTGGGCTCAGAGTATTCTAAGAGGAAGCCACCAACTAACATGTCTGACACTCCATCCAGCAAGCTGCAGGGAAGCTGGGAGTTGAGGACTCTCTCTTAGCTCTAGGCAGGCAAGGCATTCCTCATGAGGCCCAGAGAGGTGTCTGCTTCACAGTATGGCCAGAGTTCCACTCTCATAACTTTGTTCTGCCCTAATTTGCAGTCTGCCCACCAGACCCCAGCAGGCTTCTTCCATAGATGTCCAGACAAATGACCTGAGCTTCAAGGCTGTGGCTACTCAACTGAACAAAGTCAGATGACCCAGAGGCTCCTGAGAGTGTCTCCAAAACTCCGCCTTCCATACAATAGCCACATAAGAACTCAAAAGCTGCAAAACAGCTATTCCAGCACAGCAATCCCGTGCTGATCCACATGTCTCACCCGTTACACCACAGACAATATGACAATTGTGCTCTCCCCTGGGGAAGAGAATGGCCACACAGAGCCCCATATGAGAACATCACGATGGTCTCAAACACCACAGTCATAGATGTGTGCTCAAGCCACGAGCTCCCCACGTGTTCTTATAGCTATGAAAGCACAAGGGCCAATGTGACACAGCTGCTGGGAGTGGGAAGTGGAGGGCAGAGCCTTGGGAAAGCAAAGGAGAGTTGTTCCAATTGCGACTAACCTAGTATCTTCCAGCTCTTAAGGAGCAGGACAGCAAAGAAGAAAGGAAGGAGGAAGGGAGAAAGGAAGAGAGGGAGGGTGGGAGGAAAGAAAGGGAGGGAGGAAGGGAGAAAGGGACTCCTTTATAAAGCAAAACTGAATGAGCTGGCTCAGTGAGTAAAAGCACTCGCTACACAAGAATGGTGACCGGAGTTCAATTCCTAGAACTCACATAAGGAGGAGAGAACCAACTCTGTAAAGTTGTTCTCAAACTTCCACAAGCATGCTGTGAGCTCTGTGTGCCACCCCCCACACACATTATTCATTATTCTTTTTTTTAACTGACAAGAAGGTAAAGTGTCTCCCTGCTGCCTGCCAGCTAGTCCATCCTTTTCAGTGTGCGCAGGGTAGCCACAGTTTCAGACTTACTCCATTTGGCTTTTAGCTGTCAATCTCTGCAAGCACTGTCTCCATAGCCACCTTTAGGGCAAGCGCTGTCTCCATAGCCACCTTTACGGCAAGCGCTGTCTCCATAGCCACCTTTAGGGCAAGCACTGCCTGCGCTGCATGGTCTCAGCACATACCTGCTTGGCTCTAGACCTCCACTCTTCAGCCAGTATAGGGGTCCTCCACTTCCTGAAGCTCAGGCAGGTAAAAGAATCCCACCACTACACAGGGGCCCTGAGTTCAGGCCACTTGGGACAATAAAGTTCCAACCCAGACCGACAGCTGTTGTGGGGAATCTTGAGCATTTCAGGGAACAAAGTCACTGCTTGATGGTTCTGTCAGTCACTCAACCACGGTCTTTCTTGGAGAGAATAGGTAAAATAAACTGCTCTGAGAAACCAAGGCTTCAAACTCAAAGGCACTACAGTCATCTCCTTTGGCATCCAAGATCCAGATAAAGAAAGTGAGGGGATAGAGAGGGACAGAGAGTGATGCATGTAAGAGAGAACTACCTCATAAGGCAGGTGAGAACCCACAGGTCAGCCTACATGCTTGGGTTAAACACACACTTTGACAGCTGATTCAATAGCAGCAATAGCAGCATCACCTCAAAGTCCATTACAAACAAGTCCTTAGGGAGAACCAAAATGTATCAGAAACACTTGGAGGAGGCCAGCAGTCAGCTCCAGAACCCAAACAACAGGGAGGGCAATTTGCAAAGGAGAAAACCAGGATTCATAAAGGTTGCATCTCTTGTAAAAGGTCAAGAGGCCAAGAGGGACAGGGATCCCACAGCCCGTTCAGCACTTCCTCTGGACCAGGACCTGAAGGAAAAATGTTCCCAACTGTCTCCCATAATGCACTCAGGGACCTCTGGCATTGTCAGGTCTCTGAGCCCTGACTCCAGAGACTTGGCCTAACAAACCAAGGGACAGGGCCAACCCTGAAACTTAGGATTGCAGAAGGTGGACACAGATGAGAACAGCAAATTTCTGCCAACAACCCAGGGAGATAAGAGGGCTCTCAGGCAATGGGACATATGCCACACATCTCTTAATTCAGCTGCAAACTGAGGAGGACACTGAGAGGCCCGAACAAGACAAAAAAGAATTTGCAGAGGATCTGTGGCCAGAGGAGGAAATAGCAGAGCTGGGTGACATAAGACTAGCTGCTATCAGATTTGTGGGAGAACACAGAGAAAAAAACACCATTCTTTTTAAAATTTTTTCTTAAAAAATCTTGTACGTTTGTGCATTTTGCTTACATCTATGTCTGTGTGTTAAGTGTACACAGAGCCTGAGGGGGTTGGCAATGAGCATCAGATGCCCAGCTCCTCTAGGAGAGTGCTCTTAACCCTTGAGCCATCTCTCATCCCAAAGAGCCTTCCCCTTCCTACCCCCCCCCCCTTTTTTTTTTAGTTTTGCAAGACACAAAAGTTTTTTCTGTATAGCCCTGGCTGTCCTAAAACTCCATCTGTGAATCAGGCTGGCCTTGAACTCAGATCTGCCTGCCTCTGCCTGCTCGGCACTGGGATTAAATGTGTGTGCCAGCAACTCAAGGACTGCTTCATTCTTAATTGCCCACCTGCACTCTTTCCTTCCATGAGTTTCACTGAATGTCTGCCGAAAAACACAAACTAGAAGGACCTGCAAGACGCAGTCAGTTTGTCCTCAGCAGCTCTTCTTTACCACCAGCAGAAATTATCTACTTTATACATGGCAGCTAGACAGTCTGTCAAGAGACACTAAAGACAGCATCCTTATTTTAGAAGGAATCGTGCAGTGTCTGCAAACTGTGAAGGCACTGCTCAGACTGAGAAGATTAAATGGGGTAAAGCACCTTGAGGGACTTTATGATGGGAAGGGACAAAAGAATCCCTGGGTTGGTCTCTCATGAAGTGACCCAGAGATACCACAGAGCTGATGGGTCCTAGGTTAAAGACTGGCCCTTGGGATGTAGGGAACATGTGTAGACTTCCATTAACAGTTATTGTGGGAACATCCAATCTCCAAGCTCCTGCTCACTTGGGAGTTTCCTTACAGGTAGAGCAGTTAGGATTATGTTGGCAAAGACCTTGAACAACAAAAAGAACAATCTGCAGGGTGTTTCTACCACCCACCACCATTTACCACTGCTAACACTGCAGCAAATAACCTGGTGAGAGAAGCTTTGAATCTGTCTTCTGAATGTCTTGATCACTCCAGAAAACTCAAATGCTTTCTGAGGCTGCACAGGGAAGAGATGAGGAGATAGCTGCACAGGGAAGGAATAACACTGTGTTCAGACGATAGGCCTATCAACAGCAAAGTGCTTCAGGTACACATAAATGCTGTGCAGCTTTGAGGGAGAGGCCCCAGACACTAACAAGAATCCTCCAGCTTATTAATAGAAACCAAAATGCTACATTATACTCTGTGAAACCTTATGATGTTTAAATCTTGTCAAGCAATTAAAATATTAGCAAGGCATGGTGGCACGTGCTTGTAATTGCAGCAACTGGTGGGTATAGGCTAAAGACTAAGAATCCGAGACCAACTCTGACTGCATAACAAACTGGAGGCCGGCCGGTCTGGGCTACACGGCCAGCCAGTCTGAAAACAGGGTGGTGGGCAGGGCCTGTGAGATGGCTCAGTGGGTCAACTTGTTGGAGTTTGATCCTCAGAACCCATATAAAGGTAGGACAAAAGGAGGTAGAGGGGTGGCTCAATGATTAAGAGTACTGGCTACACTTCCACAGTACCTGGGTTCAATTCCCAGCACCTACATGGTGGCTTACAACTGTAACTCCAGTTCCTGGGAATTAGATATTCTCTTTGGCTTCCACAGGCATTGTACATGTGTGGTGCACAGACAAACAGGAAAGTAAAATGCCCATACATATAATAAATAATTAAAAAATTTTTTTAAGTGTAGAGAACCAACTCCATAACATTTTGCTCTGACTTCCACATGTGCTCCATAGCATATACACTCACACATAATAATAATAAGTAAAAATTTTAAGACAAATTATTTAAAAATCAAAGGATGGAGCTGGAGAGATGATGAGCAGTTAAGAGAGAATACTACTACTATAGAGGGCCTGAGTTCAGTTTCCAGCACTGATGGCAAGTAGCTGACAACTCCCTGGAACTCCAGCTCCACTGGCATCAGACACCTGAACCCAAAACAAAATAATTCTTTTCTTTTTTTAAAGCAGGGAGTTGGGGCAGCCAGAAGTCCAAACATTGGTAAATCACCATTGGGCCAAATGAACCGTAAGGACATCTAAGCCCCCAGAGCACCGCTGTGCAAACTGTGGTCTTAATAATGTTAACTATTTGGATCCCTAACGACACCTGGACACTTGTAAGTTTTCATACTGGTTCAAGAGCAATATGGACTAACTCTGAACTTGGAAATCCACAGACATATGGACCCTCTGAATCACTCCCCGGCTTACTCTGAGTTATCTGAAGGCCTCACACTGACTGTGAAAGTCTGTGCACATCAAAGTTGACCCATTAGACTCCCAATCCCAGGGCAGGCCAGCCTCTCCAACCACAGACTGAAGAGATGGTGAGTCCTTTCTAGGCTGTGCCATGCTGTACTGACTCTAGAGAACCCTGACTAATACACATGCCTTCTGAGAGTAGGCTTACATTGTGTGGAACAGAGGCATCTAAGATCTGCACCACATCAGTTAGACATCTTCATCTGGCCTCTCCCCTAAGGGGGATTTGGGGAAAGAGAGAAGTCCCATGTCATCATTTAAGCTGGGCAGATGGAGAAGCCCCTCTAGGCTGCTGGCTTTTTTGGGTCATCCTGAGCAGCTGCCCCCTTGTTCCTGCATTGCAGAGAACAGAGAGTTCTACTTTGATGACTTTTTGTACAAGATATAGAAGCGGGGTGGGGGTGGGGGGAGTTTCCTTTATTTCAAAATAGCCCAGGACATATGAAAACTTCTTGTACCATAACAACACAGTCAAAGGGAAATTTGTATGGAGTTCACTTTCTAAAATGTCACCCCACAGAGACCAACCTACATCTCTGCCCAAAGGTCATGATAAAAAATGTAGTTGGCAAAACCATCCAGAATAGCCAAAGAGTTCTTTCAAATAGCAGCTTGGTACATGACTGGGGACAAAACTGGGTGAGAAAAACAGGTTCCAGCTTAAGGCCTAAGACTCAAGCTTGGTCTGTCCCTGGGAAGCAGGTCTGACCACAACGCAATCTAGTGATGTACACATGGACACTCAATCAATGCCAGCTCTGCAAGGGAAGAGCAGGTAACCCCCACATAGCTGAACCAAGGTAGTTCTGCAGGCATGTAAGATTCACCCCCTTTCTTGGTGTTGGGACAGCATAGTTTTCCATGTTCTCACTGGCCACTGGAGGACCAGTGGAGTAGAAGTGGCCAGCTGGAGACAGGCACACTGCCAAAGGTACAGGGGGATGACAGCAGGGTCTGTGGTCAAGTCTACCCCTCCAAGGCTATCCCAGGACCTTTTTCCCTTTGGAAGCATGAAGGAAAAGCTTTTTCCATATACATCCTCCCAACACCCATCGGCCTCCCTACTACTAGGCACAACTTTCATGAAAGTACTACAGACTCATCTGCCCTTCTCCTTTTTTCTCTCCAGCCCAAGGTCCAGAGACCTCCCTGAATCTTATGTTTTATGTTTCCTTCTGATATAGAGGGAGTGGGGACCATCTACAGAGGGAGGGGACATTTACAAAGGCCGTATACTTAACAACAGCCTATTTCAGACCAGGACCAGCCCTGTTGCAAACAGCCACACAGCCTTTCTCCACACTCCAGCAGGTACTGGAATGATGGAGAAGGTTCTGGTACTCGTGCCTGAATAGCTGGCTCTAGTGAACTGAAGACCATCTTTATACCTAAAAATGACTCTGCCCTGATCAGCCTCCCCAGAGATGACTATGTGAGCATATCTGGGACAAGCAAGAACAGGACTACTGCTTACTCCCACTACTAACCAGAATGCTCGGTGCTCGCCACTGACACAGTTTTAGAAGGCTCTATGACATCTGCTAGCACAGGACCCATAGCCTTGAGTGAATGAAGGAGTCCTTGCCTATAGCAAACCCAGCCAAGGCATCAGATCATAGAACCCTCCCATCCCGGCTCAGTAGAAACACTGGTAGATCCTGGCAGGTCCAGATGGAGCAGCAGAGAACACACTCTGAATACAGGAGAAGAAATGGCTGCAGATTTCTGAAGAGCCCAGCATGCAAACACACAGGGTTCCTGACAATGTTGAGCTAAAGAGGCCAAAGGGCCTGGGGGAGCTCTGAGCTGAGAGGGAGGGGCTGGGGTTACTGTCTGAAGAACAGCAGGGCTGTGGACTGCTTACAGGGTAGAGGTCAGAGGCTAGTTAGTACACCACATCTGCCTGGACAGATATTTCCCTAACCCTCAGAGGAAATGAGCTCATTTCCAATTCTGTGTCTTTAGGCCAAGGAGTACTGGTGTCCATCCTTCTACCAGACTGACCTCTCTGCACTTCTGGCTCTCTGAAATTTAGATTTCCCACACACTGGGAAACAAGACTGGAACCCTTCTATCTGATGGAACAGTCTGCAGGGAGGACAAGGTTGCGTGTCCATGTTTGCGATGACAGTGGCCACTCTGTACTTAGAATGTGGCTAGTGTTTCTAAAGAACTGGATTTCACATTCCATTTAGTTTCATGGGCCCTGTGACTACCACCCTGAACAGCACAATCTGGAGTGCGCAGCATCATATAAAGCAAGGCCAGGACTTTCTGTATAGGGCCAGGCAGTAAGTAGTTTAGGCTTCACAGTCTATCTGGTCTATAAACTGCATAGCAACTTGAAGGCAGCCATAGAAATGGGTGTGGCTGGCCTTAGAGCGATGGCTCTATGCTTAAGAGTGCTTGCTGCTTTCCCAGGAGCCCTGAGTTTGATGCCCGACAGCCTCATCAGATGGCTCACATGTGCCTATGACTCCTGTTCCAAGGGATCCTCTGGCCTCTGAGGGCAGCTGCACCTCGTGAGCATACCCACCCGCAAACACACATACCTACACATAACTGAAAATAATAAAAATGAAATTTTAAAAGTCAGTGTGGCTGTCTTCCTACATAACTTTATTTGTAAAAGCAAGCAGCGGGCCAGATTTTTGTCATCTGACCAGAGTACAGGGTTGGGAGTTCAAGCCTCGGGACTACTCCCAGCTGGATGAGCCTGGACATCTTGCTGAACCTTAAATTCTTTACTTTCTTAAAGGTGTCAATAACACTGGGGATATGGCTCAATAACAGAGCACAGGATGGCGCATGTACAAGGCTCTGGGCTGGATCCCCAAACATGTACTCACATGTGTGCGTGTACACACACACACACCCCAGAAAAAAAGCACTCACCTCTCAAGGTGGTTAGAGGGATAAAAAGAAAAAAAACATAGCACATTCAACACCTCTCCCTCTCCACCCACTTTAAGTGTTGAGCTCTATCATGCAAGATAAGGACCAAAAAGGTCCTTGTGGATTAAATGAAAGCAGCAAAGACCTGAAGGATCTGACTCATGCTGCCCTGTAACTCCTCTACTGTGGATTCTCAGTCTGCTGATAGGAAAACTCCAGCCAGAGAAGTACAGTACAACCAGTGCTCAAGGTCAAATGCAATCCAAGGGCAGGGCTAGGGCAAACACAACTGGGGCTCCTCGTTCCCAGTCAGGTTCTCTTGCTCTCAGCCACCCCAACTGATGGTGGCCTTACCAAACCGCTGCTTGACCAACTGCATCATCTGTACTAACCTGGGACTTCAGTGGAGTACATCACACAGAAGCTGAGTCAGAGCTGGAGAGATGGCCAGTAGTTAGGAGCATTTGCTGCTCTTGCAGAGGATGGGGGGCGTGGGGTGGGGTGGGGAAAGAAGTTCAGTTCCCAATACCTACCTGGCAGTTCACAACTACCTGTAACTCTTCTAGCTTCCACAGATACCAGGCACATATGTGGTACACACGAGGCAGACACTCATACACATAAAATAAAAGCAAGCTTTTAAGAAGGAAGAGGCAATAACATCTTAAGAGTCTGACATCTCGAGTGACCCTGCATACTGTTCTCAGCTCCGTGCCATCACAGTAACCACAGGAACAGCCTTCTGTGGTTACTACCCTCTACCCTCTACTGCGCAGGACCATGTGACATCTGATACACTGGAGAACCAGATGAGTCCAGGCTGGTGAGCACGGCCGGCACCACTTTCTCACGAGGAAATGGAAAAGTGCTTTCCTGTCCTTGGCCACTGATCTCTGCGACACCTTCCAGAGTCGCACAACTCCCCACGGGAGGAGGCCAGCGTCAACCTGTCCTTCTTCCTCTCCTCAGTCTATCTGCTATGGGTACCACTAGGACCACCACCTTCTCCAGAAACACAATACATAACCAGCTAGGATCCAACCCTGGCACCAGCAGCAACAAGGGGCCTGCCCCCACAAATTAAACAAAGGCAAATTGAGACACAGGCATTCCATCCTCTCTAGCAGCAGCATCGGGGCTCAGTCCTCTCTTCAGCCCCAGCTCAACACCAAAAACTAGGCCCCTGTCTCCAGGGATACTCAAAGGCCAACAGCTACCAACACCATCAGGTCCCTTCCCAACTTAAATTCCCCCAGAAATTGGACAGGAGAGATTGTGCTTGGCTGCCCTCTTCCAAATACAGGGAGAGGACTGGGTTGGGTCAGGCATGTCACATTGGTTCAAAGCCCAGCAGGAAGCTAGCAAGCCAGGAAGCTCTGCAGGGGAAGAGAGCAGACTACTGGCCCCGCACTTATATAGCAGCGAACCATGCCACATAACTGTGACTTCCTGCAGTCTTCTCTACAACACACAAGAGTATGTCTAAAATGCACACAAACTAAAAGAAAGAACAGGTATCTCCCCAAGGCAAGTTACACCCCTTCAGCTGTGGCCTACCACTCACTGCTCCACACAGGGTCTCACCTTCTATTCTGGCATGGCGTCCTTTACTGTGGTACTGCAGCCCACCTTTGGGCCAACGAAAGCTCAGCCGGGCCCACTCTGTCTTCTCCCTTTCCTTGAATGGGTCAAAGCCTTTGCCAGCCTTCCTGGGAACGCGAGGTAAACAGGAGGTTCACTGCCCAATCCCACCTCAGGAGTCAGAGCTGATGAACAAACCCTACAGGACTTGGAAGAGACACCCAAAGGGCCACACTGGGCACTGAACCGCCACCTCCTCAGAGGTTCCTTAGTTCTCTTCCTTCTTTTCCTCTGGGCCAGAGTCACATGCCACACAATCAACTGGGCCTGGAATTTGGGCTGGCATCTGAAGGCCATGAGGCTCACTCAGGAGGGCTAGCCGCCAGCAGTCAGGTGACCTGGGCAGGCTACTTCCCAGGCTCTGTGTCAGCAATTCCCCCACCCTCGAAGAACATGCTTTAACAGAGCCCAAGGGGCAGCAAAGCTTCGTTCCGATCACATCAACATGATGAGAGTCTTTTTCCCCTCGGTGCTGGTGGGGTGGGAGCGTTTTTTACAGTGAGTCAGATCTCTGTAATTCATGTCAGGCTGAAATGCACCGATATAGTGCAGGCACTGGGAAGATGTAAGCTGCTCCTGCAAGTCCCAGGTACCCCACTGAACGCTCCTTGTGACTAAAATAAACTAGATCAGGCCTGCTCCAAGGTCAAGGCAAGACCCTCAGTCAGCTGTATCACCAACAAGATAGCACCTAGTGGAGCCTACTGGAGAAGCCTTTGGCTTCCATTCCAGAGTTGCATAGATATCCATATTGGCAGGCCCAGCTCCTGTGTAAACTAGGTCTCACTCATCAGGTGGGACCTAAAGCACCTAGTGCTTCGGCCTGACCCTCACCTGCCTCTTGCCTTTGTGGACCACATCCTTCCCAGGTCACAGAGTGGCCTCCAAGCTATCTGCTCCTAGCCTGCCCTGTGCCACCACTCCTCAGACACAGAGCCTTCATACCTGCAAGCATCAGCTTGCCATTCCTAGCTCACACCCCTTGGCACTCCACAGCCAGCCTGGCCTTGACCAGCTTAGCTTTTCCCATCTACACAGATGTCACCTTGGAGCCCAACATTCTGAGTGTCAGAGAGATGGTTTTCTGCGACTGCTGTCCATTTTGCGCAGACAGCTGATCTCCAGGCCTGGCTAGTTCCTCCTCTGAAGCCTTCATCTGTCCACATCCCTGCTCATCCCTAAGATGCAAGTCAAATGCCCCCTCTTCCAAGGGGGTAGACTGGCCTCTACGCCTTAGCTGGCTCCAAGTGACCTCCCTACAACTTTATAAGACTTGTGTGACTCTTGTGTACCTGTGTCTACACATCTCCACTACAGTAATCACACTGTGTGACCCTCCGTAGGAACCCTATGAACAGCTGCACTGATGATCATAACCCAAGCCTCCATGCTGTGGAGCTAGGATTTGAGGTTCTCGGCTCTCAGCTCTTTGGGGCCTAAGAGTGTGTCACACATGTATTTACCAGATCTGACAGACTCAGTGTAGCTTTTTTTTTTTTTTTTTTTTTTTTTTTTTTTTTTTTTTTTTTTTTTTTTTTTTTTTTTTTTTTTTTTTTTTTTTTTTTTTTTNGGTGCCCCACAGAGAGGGAGTGCCTAGCAGTGATACCAACAGCCAACTCTGACACCAAACCTGAGAAGTGATAAATGGGCCCCTCACCCTCTGCCCGGATAGGCACACCCAAGGTTTCTAGAGAATCCACTCAGAGCAGTCAGGCTGAGAGGAGCTGAGAGGAGCCGAGATCCTGAGGCCACATCATCATCATACATACATACATTTAATTTTCTAAGAGCCAGGCAAATTCACTTTTGGTAAACATAAGATTTAGTTTCTTAAAGAAAAAGCTTAAAAGATTTCACTACTTTTAACCCTTGTTTTAAAACACACACTAAAAACTAAATTACAATTCATAATTTCAACTCATCTCCCTGAAAAAAGCCATAAGCCCTAACTAAGGTCAGAGTAAAAGCTTGTTCACTTCCTCCCTGCTTTGCACTGTGTCCTTTACCAGATGAGACCAGGAATCCTCTGACTGTCCTCCTGCTGACACGTTTGCCACTAATGGCCATTGGACTCTAGGCATACCCAACCCACAGGGTGGAGGTTACCATATCCCAGAAGAAGGGCATCAGGGAGGCAGAAAACACCTGCTCTAGGGCACAAAGTCAGTACCCAGGAGACTGTGCTCTGAACTTGGTACTGATCCCAGAGATGAATGTTATCTTCACCTGAAATGATATGGGAATGGTTTCACCTACGCTTTGCTCTAAGTTCCTATGATAATGAACAGTCCCTGCTTCTTCCCACTCCCCGGTTGACAAAGAGATTGCCCTGGGCCCATGACAGAACCTCTGTCTGCCAGTCATCTCCTATTTTACATCCTTACACATGGCACCACCCTCCTTCTAACAGGGGCTTTACAAACAAAACAAAACCAACCAACCAACCTAACAAACAAACAAACAAACAAACCAAACCCTCTCCTGATCCTCTTAAAACACTGGAGGCATGCAAGCAAGCTATGGAGCCTGAGGCCCAGAGACAGTTGCAGACAAATTAGGCCTAACTAGGAAGCAGTATAGTACCAGGATCTTACAACTGGGAAAGTCACATGGCTACTAGAGGGCTTCATGGAGACACAATTCCCAGGGCCCAGTCCGTAGAACTATGCCAGAGAGACCACCCTGCATTCTCTACACCTTTCAAAGACACAGAATCACAGACATACACCCTACTCACTGGCACCAAGAGACAGCCCTTCCCCCTTCACCCAGAAGATGGCAAGTAGCACCTAGACATTAGCCTTCACCTCTAAACATGCAGAAAGATTGTTGACAGTAAGACTGCAGAAGCTCCCTCTGATTCCAGGCCCTTGGCCAGTGTGAGCGCCAGAGTAGCCAAGGCCTCCTCCAGCTGGGCTTTTTGTCTGGCAGGGACAGTACTTTGTGCTTCAGCTTGGGAGGGAAGGTGGCCTCCATGTGACAAGGTGAATGGAACAGACAGAAGGAACCTACCACACGGATATTCAAGGCCCCTCCTGGCAGGAGTGAGTGTACGCTGCTTATGGCAAAAAGTCTGTCTCCTTAGCATTGATGGAGAAGGTCCAGCATGATAGAAGAGAAGGGCTGAGATTAAATCCTAACGACCTTCTCAAGAGGGCAAGAGATTCCTCTAAGCAATACCATGGGGCCAGTGCGCTGAGCGACAAGTAAACTAATGAAGCAGGTTGCCCACCTCCAAGCTGGACACTCAGCAAGACCCAGGCAATGTCTGCAGGATAAACGTGGAAAAACCTGTCGTGGAAAATCTGCCCTCTCTCTGCCCTGCACCAGGTCCAAACTAACCTCACTCACCGGCACAGAGATTTGGGGGCTTAGAGGCCCCCACTTTCTTCATGAATCATATCTTGCTCTGGCTTCTGGCCTTTCCATCCGGCCCCATCTCTCACTCAGTAAGGAACACTGGCTGAGCACACTGAACCATCCACCCACCTTTTAGCTGAGGTAAGCATGGGCCTGCAGAGAGGCAGAAAATGGCTCTGTCACCTGCCAAGAACAAGTGAGTATGCGCTGATTGGTTGAAGAACTCTGAGTGGCAGTGATTTGGTCAGCCTGCACCTGTGTGAAAGCAGATGGTCTGAGGCTGGGATGAGATCCCAGGAGGAGAGATCAGCGGGTGAAGGCTCAGGAGAGGAGGTACAGGCGATCTCAGTAGTCACCTTATTTCCAGAGTGGTGAAACTCTCTTCCTTTAGTCTGAACTGGGAGGTCAGAGAAGCTCTCTCTCCAAGGCCACTGGCCAGCTCTACACACTGTAATCCTATGAATAGCTTTGAGCTATGAGGTAAAACCAGGTCTGACCCTCATTTTCATAGAAAGATTACTGAGCTGTGCCCTGGACCTAAGCTGCATCCTGCCTCCCCCGAAACCATCATGTGTTAAACCTCCATAAAGTCCAGAGGAAGCCTGCTTGAGAGAACCACTCTGAAAACAGCCTGGGCAGCCTCCTTCCCTCTCCAGCACTGAGGAAGGTAACTCAGAGATCTCAAGAACCCTGAGCAAAGACTGGGTTCCTGACAACAGAAACAGGAACTACCTGGATGACGTCCACAGTGGGCACCTCGCCCAGAGGTGAGTACCTTTCAGATTCTTCTTCACAGAGGCGGAGGCAGCAGTGGAAAATTCCAAAGGCTTTGCTCCTCGCCTGCACCAAAAGGCCCCTAATCCCCTGCTAAAGAGACCAAAGTATGGTAGGGTCTGCCCTGTCCCTCAGTCTCAAATGTCCAACAGAATCAACTCAGGAGCATTAGAAATACCACTGCTTGAGTCCCTCCCCCATCCCCCAACCCCAGCCATGCTTGGAAGTCTCGACATAATCAGGCAACTAGATTTTTTTTTTTTTTTGAAACCTCTATGGTAAGTAATTCACAGCCATGCAGGAGGGTGATTGCCCTGCCATCTAAAAAATTCAGCACACAGGGATCTAACATCACTCCCCCCACCCTACCCCCACACACTTTAGAGAAAGAAAGGTCGGAGACCTAGGCAGGGAGGCCTTGCTGAAGAGCACGCCCCACAGCACATCCACACACTGGACTGCCTGCACTGAACCATCTGTCTGGGGATGAGGCGTCTGCCCAGCACTGGCAGGGACAGACCCAGTTCCCCTGTGCTGGATGATGTGCAACTGTGTTCTCTGATTACTTCAGACATGTAAACAAAATATGATCCTTGTACGAACCTGGGGTGGGAAGCACCACAACATAATTTACTTTGAGACATCTGAATCATAAATGCAAAAAAATAAAATAAAAAAGCTAGCTTTAAAAAAAAAAAGCCCACACGCCTTTGAAAACCCTTTTAACAATCTCTTGAGTGGAAAAAATGGTATCTGAATAAATGGGGAGGCTGGAGCTGCCAAATTTACTTCCTGTTTCCCCCAGAAGGTCACTGGGAATAATTACATTTTCTTGTGAATCTGTCTTTTGAAAGTTCAAGCAAAACATCTCAGTCTCCCCAACTAAGGCCCTGCCTTTGGGCCTGCAGAAGATAGAATTCAAGAGTTCAATTAAAGAAAGAAAAAGGGGGGGCACAGGACAGGGATAAGCATGGAGAAATGGGCAGTTAAAAATGTTAAGTTTTGCTGTTATGCTAACAAGACTAAACAAAATTTATGCTTTGAGATAAAACAGAACCTAGTGCCTCTAGCTTGTGACACTCAAGACTGATAGCGGGGTGGAGGGAAAAGCAGGCTTTTCAGCCAGCCAGACTCAGCAGCTGCTACTGGCTTCTCTGCCTTCCAGCTGTGTGGCCTTGGACCAGGTATCTGGTTTCTCAGGGCCTCAGTTTCCTCTGTGGAAGTGCAGGCTGGCTGTAGGAAGGCCGGGCTCAGCGTGCCTTCCACACCCCGTGGGTCTTGTGGAGAGTCTCACACCAGCCTGCATCTACTGGGCTACACAGCCTTGGGGGCAGCATTATACTAGCACTGGGCAAGAATCTGCCTCTTTGTATAGTGCAAGAAGGGAAAGAGCGAGAGGAAGAATCAAATGTCGGCCTGCCACCCCGCCCTGGGGTCAAATGGGCTGTTTACCAACACGACTTGCTGTCACTGGCCTGAGAGTGACGCAGTGGGAAAAGCCCCCCTAGAGACTCACGGATGACTCTGAGGTTTGCTCTCATTTCCATGATGTCCTAGCAAGATCTGGCCACACTGTTCCCATCCCCCAAGCAAAAGGCAGCTTCCCCTCCAGCCCCCACAGCAGGAGAGAGAGACCGGTTAAAAGAGTGGGGGTGCCTGTCACACTTCTCTGTAACCCCTGACGTGATGTGAAAGTCTACAAGGTGGACCCTTTGAAATGCAAACTCTTGCCGAGTCCTTCGAATGTGTTTTTATTTTCTCGGTTCCCGAGGCTGCCCGCAGACCCACCCAGCAACGCTTTCCCTCTCAATCAATTGGAATTTGACAAGGACCAAGGGGGAGGTGGGGGAGGACGACCAAGGACAGCTCTATTTTTTTTCTCTCTTTTTTTCAGAAAAGCTCAAGTGTCTCCATTCACTTAGGGGTAGGGGACAACCTTGTCCTTGGCTCCAGCCTCCCAGCACCCCTCCAAAACATCCTGCAGTCAAAGCTCTCCCACTTTATTCAAAAAGCATTGATTTCTGCTCAGATCCTCAGACACCATCAAAACCATAACTCCAAACGTACGAAGGCCAAACCTTCACGCAAAACCACATGCACTGGAGGTCTGCATTAAGTCAACCCAGTTACCCTTAAAACAATGTTGTTTGGCAAGGAAAATTACTTCACCATATGAAGACCCCCGGGGAATGGAAACTACTTTTGAATATAGACTTTTCAGTGGCGTGGTCATTAATCATGTTAATGTAAACTGTACTAAAACAAAAATTTTCTAAGCAAGTCTCAGGGCACATCAGCATATCTAAGCCTCTGGGTTTGTTTCCAAAGTTCACAATCCCAGCAAGCAATGAAGCTACTGTTAATGGGGTCAGCTATTACTAAGCAGTCCCCAACCCTGGAGAATAATAAAGGTGATTTGAGTGTATAGAGAGAAAAAAACACTTCATAAAGTTGGGCAGGAAACAAACAGAAATTAATCCGAGAAGACTAACTGGGAAACGGTATTCACTGAACAAGGGTGAACACACTCCTCCAGGACAATGTTTAAGAAGGAGAGCGCTCAGCATTTCTGGCGGGACCCAAGTCCCTGGGCCATTCTGTCTCACACGGAGGAGGGCAGGGCAGCAGCTGGACAGAGAGAGAAGAGGAGGAACCGAGCCCAGCAGAGCTAAGCTGCGCTGAGCCCAGCCAGACCCGGCCATGTGCTTCGTGTTGGCAACAAACTGGCTCTTTTGGGAGAGGAGTCTGACAAAAAGGACAGCTGCAGCAGAGACAGAGACAGAGACAGAGACAGAGACAGAGCAGAGACAGAGACAGAGCAGAGACAGAGACAGAGACAGAGAGGCAGGAACCTGGAGAGAGCCCTGAGACTGGGGCTAGCCCCTAAGTTAAAGCAAAAATCAAACCACCTTTGGGGTTCGCAGAACTACTTAATCTATTAACACCCCCTCCCCTCATCTCAGGAGCAATTAAACAGGGTCTGTCCACATCTGGTTCCCATCTAAAACCAAAACTTGTACTATCAGCATATTATATAACAAATTATGCCTGCAGGTTTCTTTTATTACACATCAGAGAGGTGTGCACAGTGGGGCTGGTTGTGCTGACCTGAGTGTTTACTTCAGTGGGGTTTTTCCCCCTTAAGGGCACACAAACAAGTTTTCCAGACTGTGCATGACTTAACCCTAGAAAGTCTCATGCCTGAATGACAGACACATCAGCTGGGACAGAGGACCCTGCCCTCAACCCTCAGTGCCAGCTGAAGAGGAGTGGCTGGGAAGGGTGTGCATTTTAAAGAGCTCTGCAGGCACCAGATTGCTCCACAGTGTCCCCTGCTGGCAGGATTTAAACACAGCTCCCTCCTGAAGGAGGAGGAGAGCTAGCTTTTGCTGAGCTCCCATCATGGGTCAAGCACCAGCCCAGGGAACTCACTTAAAACAAGCCAGCTACCACAGAACTACAGAGCGGGGATGCTAGCGGGTAACAACTAACAAGGGGCAAAAGAAAGGTGAGAAGAGGGGGACAGAGGAATAGAGGGAGGGAGAGAGGGGATGGTTAGGAGAGAGAGAGAGAAGGAAGGGGGGGAGCAGGTGAGCATCCAGGAAGGGCTTCCTGTAAAATGTCAGTTGAGTGACTCCTCTATGAAGACCTTGAAGAATCTATCTAAAACTCTTTCCATAACATACCTACTACACTGAAAACAAAGGGGAGAAGCTGATTAGAATCATTATTAATCAAAATGGTGAACTTATCCTGCCTTCAACAACCTTATAGTCCATGGTCTGCAGCAATTACACAGACAGCTTTTCCAGAATGCTTGTTTTGATGTTAAAATGAATGCACATCACAATCTTGGGGTGGGGGTGGGGGGGAACAAGTCCTTGACCAGAGCTATTTTGAACTGGTCTCAAGAGCATCTTGTTCCCGATGTGGACATTTGGGAGAAAACCGCAGGCATTCCCCAAGCCTCTTAGATTTCTTGACTACCACAGCTTCCAGAAACTGGATCTGCACACCCCTGAGTCTACAACTACGGTTACTAACCTTATGACTCAACCATTCTTTCACTAAAAGGGGCCTATCACCTGGAACAACTTTTCTGCTAATCTAGCGCACAGCAAAGGGGGAAGGGGAATCTACAGACCTTCAACTCACTGTCAGAACTGTAACTGAGATAAGTCCCTGCTAAGTGGACAAATTAAAATGAAACCAAAACTTGGTGGCCCAGTCAGGATTGTGAGTTTCACGGGTGCACAGACTCCATTCTTTCCCCAGGGCCTCAAATCAAGTCATATCGTTCAAAACGGGAGTCCAGGATTCAGCAAGGAGGGATTCCCCACTTCCAGGCGTGGAGACTGCTGGGAACACATATGCTAGCATGTCATTTGGAGGTCTGCTAATATGCTGAAGGAGTCCAAGACATTTGCCTAGCTTCCTGGGCCAATAAACAATGTCATTCCAACTCTTGAAGCAGTCAACAGAAAACAGTCCCTTTTCTCCACCGTCCAATAATTCAACACACATTTGTTCCTGTTGAACCACCACCGGCCTAGCTCCATCTGCACCAACTCCTGGGAGACAAGTACCGAGGCAGCAGAGGCGGCAGCGGCAGCACAAATGGGGCCAGGACCTGAATGCAACCCACGACGGGGGCCACTTTCCCAACACCAGAGTCCCAATTCTACCGAAAGGAAAACTCAAGAGTGTGGCCTATAGGAGGCAGAATCCCCTTCACCAAATGCTGCAAAGAGCTTTTCTTTGTTCGCCAGGGTACTAAGTACAGTACGTGTTAATGAACCCGGCGGTCAGGAGCAAACCTGGCATCAGGGGGCGTCCATAGGCGAGGGTCCAGAACAAGCCTGCCCACGCAATTCCAGGCCCTTGCCCCACTCACCCCCAAGCGCTGTTCCCCTAGTCTGGGGGTGGAAGAGGAGCTTGTGTATGTGGGGGCGGGAGGGGGTCGAGAAAACAAACACTTGAGTCAACTCAAATCACCCTCTTCGGATTCTGGGCTTCCAAGTCTCTTTCGTCCCGGTTCCACCAAGAGAAACCCCTAGCTGGCAACCTGACTCCCACCGGCTCGCAAATCAAGAATTGGCAAAAAGAAAAAAAAAAAAAATGTGACTAGGCTAGTATCCTGTGATGGACGGCCCTCTTCGCCATGTGCATAAACCACGCCGGCACAAGCGACCCCCCATTCCTCAAGCCCTGGCAGCGGCCACGCCGCCTGCTTCCCCCTCCCTAGGCAGAGCGCCCTCTCACCCCCATCGACACCGCGCGGGTCAGTCGGGCAGCCTTGGAGTCGTCCCTGCGCGCCCGCATCCCAGGGGTGGCGGGTGTAAACTTCCGTGAACAAAAGAGTTGTCTGCAAACGATGCGGAACTTCGGGGCACAGCGCCTTCGCTGCTGCCACAAGCCAGGGCTCGAGTTGAGCCTCAAAGGAGGAGACTGCCCAGGACGCAGCCGTCTCCGCGGCTGTCCGCCCGGCCCGCGGAGTGCAGACTTTTCGGCAGCGGTAGTTTTGCTCTTCCCCCGCCAGCGCACTGACAAGTCTCACGCCTGCACCAGGGCGAGCAAGAGACGGCGCCGGCAGAAACCACCCGATCCGCCGTATAACAAGGAGACAGGGAGAAAGAAAGCCAGCAGCATTAAGGAAGGAAAGAGCGAGCGCAGCGCACGCGAGCCCAACTTCCCCCGCCGCCGCCGGGGAGCTCGCACCGACCCCGCTCCGGACCAGCCCCCTGGCGCGGTTGCCGGGCCAGGTCGCTTACTATGCGCGCCGGACGCGGGCCGTCACTGATAGCGCTCGCCAACTCGTCCGGGCTGCCCGCCCGCGTCCACCGTGCGCACGCTCTCCTGCCGGCGCCGAGCGCTTTGTACCGAGCGACTCCCGGGGAGGAGGAAATCGACTTGTCACTTCCTGAACTGTTTGCAACTCGTCCCTTTAACCGACCTCGTCCAGGCCGCCAGCGCCCGCTGCTGCCTCCGGGCCGCCCGACCGCGGCTGCGTGAACTCGGTGGCGCTGTGCGGGCGGCGTCGCGGCCGGGGCGCCCGGCGTGCCGCTACGAGATGCAGTGCGCGCAGCCGCCGGTGGGCGGGGAGCGGGGGAGGGGGTCACGGCGCGCCTCCGTCAGTGCGGCCGGGTGTCCAGTGAACCCGCACCACGCACCTCTCACGCCTGGATGCCCGGGCCCGGGGAAGTAGCACCGCACAAGTCAGGATTGAAACTCAGGCCTTGTGGGCTTCAGATGGCCAGCTTCCGGGTTTGGCTTAGCAGTTTAAAAGACTCTGTGGTGAACAAGACCGCAAGGGGGCGGGGGGGGGGGCGGGGGGGACCCTGGAGCGGTCACACTTTAGGATAATAAAGCACTGTTCCTGACTCTGGGTGCAATCGAATTTGAGGAATTTGTACTTCAGATGCCACATCCAAAATACATGCAACTGGGGAAGGAAGGATTTGCGGTTGCTAAGCAGAGGCAGGGCATGTTTAGTTCTGTAACTTAGGATGTTGACTCAAGTGCAGGAATGTAACCCTGATAGAATAAGCAGAGTATTTTCATTGTGCAGCTCACCTGGGGGGGAGGGGACATTGTTCCTTGTGAAATGAAGTCCTAGATTTCCCATCACTCCTTCCTGCTGATGTGTGTTATTAACCTTATCCAAAAAGATTTTTAAGAGGTTTTTTTTTAAGTCTCTATGCTTGTTTTGGGTTCCCCTTTGCCAAAAAAACAAAACACCTCATTACTTTACATGGATTGTGTCTGCACCATTTGAATGGTTCTATTCATAAATCAGGAAACTTTTTCTGTTGCTTCGAGGAACATTTAATTGGTTTTAATCCAATGTTGCAATCCTAGTATCAAACATAAATGAACAATTAACTTTTTGAGTTTGTGTGCACTTGGAACTATTAGATTTCATGGCTATTGCTGAAATATTTCAGTTTGTGACCACACTAGACCTATTCTTTTCAGAAAAGCATGAGCTAACAAAACATATTTCACACTAACTACAGCTCATTTCAGAGGCTCTGCCATAAGATGAAGATGCTCATCAGAAGGATGTCGCCAGGCGTGGTGGCACACGCCTTTAATCCCAGAGGCAGAGGCAGGCGGATTTCTGAGTTCGAGGCCAGCCTGGTCTACAAAGTGAGTTCCAAGACAGCCAGGGCTACACAGAGAAACCTTGTCTCGAAAAACCAAAAAAAAAAAAAAAAAAAAAAAGAAGAAGGAAGGAAGGATGTCTGTTCACCTCAGAGAGATGATTCGAACATAATCAAATCACTCTAAGACCAAGTGTGCTAACACACAGACTACAAAGATGCTGATATCTATAATACATTACTTCCTTTTAAGAAACTTGTTAAAGGCTATTTTTTTAAAGGAATAAGAACCACATGTTCTGTCAAAAGAAGGCAGGCACATGGGAAAAGCAGAGGCTACTATAATATACTTATGGTCACTTCCCAAAAGCCACCTGATCACAGCACTACCACCTTAGCCTCCAAGCTCTGTAAGAATAGAGTTTAATGCACTTAACTTTTTTTATTGGGAGGCCTAGAGTGACTCCTGCTGGCAAGCATTCCATTTATCCCTGCAATTACTAGTTCATCAGGTCAACTTAAAAAAATCAAGATGCCAGGGGTCCTAGGCCTGGAAACAATTATTGCAGCCATTATTCTTGTTGCTTTCAGAACCATGTTAGTCTCATGAAATTCCGAAGATGGGGGTCATGGGGCTCCTCTGCTCTAACACCTCTGTTCCAACCCCAGCAGCCTGTTTTTCTGGTTCTTAGCCTTTCTTGACCTTGCCTAGGACTAAAATTCCTGCTTAAGGAGCTGGCTAACCAACGGAGTTGTCTAAGTCTGAATCTTCACGATTAAAAAGACACACACATTAAGGCTTTTGCCAGTCTTCCATACATGTCATCACATCTTGGTTTCTTAATGCTAAATGTGATGGCTCTTTATTATAAAAAGTCCGGTCCATTAGGTTGCTGTATTAAAGTTTTGTTTACTTGAGAACAGACACAAACCCAGTCAACTGCATTTAAGATTAGGTAAGTAGCAGCTGGGAAGAGAAAGGAGGGCTCAACTGTCTAGTTTTTGTTCGTGCCTAAATGGTCAACCAAATCAGAACCAGATTTAGAGTACAACCAGACACCTAAACGCAAATTCACAGGCCAATTCAGAAATAAATCCACAAATCTAAAAAGCAACTACCTGTAACTTTGCCATTATCTTCAATAAATACTACACTGATTTAGACCATGCAGCACCCGGAAAGCATAAAACGCAGGGTTACTTAGTCTCTTCCTCTAAGACCAAATATGAGACACAGGGACAAAGCAATGCTGGTTCTTTTGGCTTTCCCCCAAAAGGAAGCCTAGCAAATAGAAGGCTGTCTGTGTGTATAGTATGCATCATGTATCCTTCACTGAGCATCACTGTTACAGCTCCCCAATCCCAAGCTTACGGCTCTTAAGCAACAGGAGACAATAAGGGTGTATTTTATTAAGAAAGGGTGTAGCCAACTGTAACTTGTATCAACAAGCTAATGACGTGTTCACCTAAGCACATGTGTGGAGAGGAGGGTAGAGGCTGCTTTTGATATGCACTAAGGAGTGTCTGAAGCAGTTAGTGGGTGTTTTATTTCTATGCCTTTAGATCCAGATCAATGTGATGCTCATACAACAAAGAGCTTTGAAGTTTAAGTCGGTGCAAGTAAATGGACAGTTTCACATCTATCTGTACCTATGTCTAAGAGCGCTCCACTAAAATTATAAGAGAACAACCATAGGAATTCATTTAGACTTACAAAGTGAACTAAACAAATGTCAGATGTGTTGTTATACTGAGCCAACAGAGTCTGCAGATGCTCATGTACCAACCCTTTCATTCAGCTTCTAAAAGCCACTGCGTCTCTTTGTCACACTGTTGTATTAAAAGCCAGTCACTCACATTTCACAGTTCTTTCTACATCTGAAAAGACTTTTTTTTTTTTCAAGCAAAACCTTTTAAGATTGCTTATAATAGATTATGGAAAGATGGAAGTCACCAAATCCACCTGAAATGTTATCAAAGAGATTGGCTTCTGAAAGGAAGTTGATAGAATATACTTCTTTGGAAAGTATGTAAACTTTGTGGTCAAAGTTAGAGGCCAAATCTCAGAGCCCATCATGGAGCAATTTTCATGTATAGATCTTACTCAGGAGAAAATCTGCAATTTTACCCACATTTACAATGCATTACAACTGATTGCCCTACCTATTAAATATGTTATAACACATTAATCCTTTGGTTCTTTCCTATGCTTTTATTGACCATGAAAATGAGTTCCAAATCTAGGGCTATAACATATACATGCAAGATATATAAAACACAGGATATTTTAGTCTATTTAGAAGCATTTTGTGTTTTAAAAGAAAAAAAAATGTATGTTTTGATTCAAAAATAAAACCAAATATGTTTCCATAGAAAAATAACCACAACAGTGAATTTAATGATACCAAGCTCACTCTTTTAATATAGAATAAGAGTTGAAAGCAGCTTGGAGAGGAAATCTGCACATGAGAAGCAGTGCCGCTTTGTAACCGAATGTCTAGCACCATTGAGGTATGAAAGCATGCCAGCTGGGACAGCATTGTGTACCACAAAGTGTGGGTTGTAAGCCTATGTCCTGAGCACAAACCCTGGTCTCCAAGTTGGCAGGTGCTGAAAACACAGCAAATGTCACGCTTGCAACTCATTGGATGGAAGACCTCTGGGTAAGGCAAGCTAAAGGCTAAAAACAACAGAGTGAGAGTTGAAAACTCAAACAATTTGGTAGTAACTTTTTTTTAAGCTCCTAGTAACTATTATTATTATGTGCTATAAGAAAGCACAGGGATGAAAAGCAGGCATTAAAGCTCATTCACAGTAAATAAAAAGAAAAAAGTGCAATAAAGGCATTCAGGTACTAGAAAACTAACTACACTGATCTTACTAATTCTAACACTAAACTGATCTTACTATTCTAACACTAAACTGATCTTACTATTCTAACACTAAACTGATCTTACTATTCTAACACTAAACTGATCTTACTATTCTAACACTAAACTTCAAAAAACAAAACCCGGGGTGCTAGAGAGATTACTCAGCAGTTTAGAGCACTTATTGTTATTGCAAAGGACCTGGGTTCAATACCCAGCATTAACCCATTAACTCCAATTCCAGAGGCTAAGATGCCCTCTTCTGGTCTCTACAGGCACCAAGCACACATGCAGAACAACATACACACATATAAGCAAAATAGTCATACACACGGAAGTAAACAATGTAAGAAATAATTAACAAGAGCACACCTCTGATGTATTTGTGATGATGGCAACTGAAGTAGATGTTAGTGTCACTACACACAACTAGCCATCTATAACAGTTTACCTGTTCCTACACCAAAAACATAGCTTAAAAACAAGACACAGTATTTTCATGTTGCCCTACGCTTAATTTAGAAAACAGTTCAACTGTACTTCTGAACTATACTCACATTCTGATTTCAAGTAAAAAACAACTTCAAGCCTTTTGTGAGTCTTTAAAATTCAGGTAGTATTTGTAATACAAATCCAAACTATTTTTCTCTGTTGAGTATCTGCCACATAAGTCACTACCTCCAGGCAGTGGTGGTGCACACCTTTAATCCCAGCACTTGGGAGGCAGAGGCAGGTGGATTTCTGAGTTGGAGACCAGCCTGGTCTACAAAGTGAGTTCCAGGACAGCCAGGGATATACAGAGAAACCCTGTCTTGAAAAACCAAAAAAGAAAGAAAGAAAGAAAGAAAAGAAAAGGAAAGGAAAGGAAAGGAAAGGAAAGGAAAGGAAAGGAAAGGAAAGGAAAGGAAAGGAAAGGAAACTACCTCAAGGCAAACTTTTTTAAAATTCACCCTTACTGATATGTTAAAAACTACTGTGAGCCTTCCTATTTTCCCCTAGAAAGGATATTGTCCTTTCATTAGAGAAGAATCAGATATAGTTCATGATTTCACAGAGCTTAAATGTACAAACCAAATCCTGAATTCTTTGGATTTAAAATATCAAGGGGAAAATGTTGTCTCTGGGTCTACCAGGAGGAGCTGAGTACTGGCCTGGCTTTCGAGCTTCTGAGCCTCTTCACTCTCTTCAGCAGCTTGTCAATAGGCTGTATCCAAAGGGTAAGGTATTTTATTTCAGTCCATGCCTGGTTCGTTGTTTTTCTTTCTTCCCAGTTTTATATGAGTTCTCCCACAGAGAGCTATAGCACAACCATCCCTGAAGCATAAAAGGATAGCTATAGCTGTCGGGATGGGCTTAGCTTCAGAGGTAGGTGCTTCACCAGCATACATCAAGTCCTAGGATCAATCCCCAGTATCAGAAGTTGGGTGATACCTGATATAAATGAGAAGTTAGCTTCCTATTTTAAAGTATTAATTTATAAGTGAAGGACAAAAGAATAAAAATTCCCAAAACTTGCTAAAAGTTAGGTTAGTTAATCATTGCTTTGTTAAACCATCTTGATCAGTTTGTTCTAAAGAGGTCTCAGGCTTTATCAAAAACTTCTTTAAAATGGAACAAATACTTTTGGGTATGGTAGTAATTACCTATAATTCCACTACATGAAGAATGATGCAGCCAGGACTACAGTGAGGCTCAGGAAATAAATAAAATAAAGGTTCAAAAGCAACAATTGACTGCACCGGACTGTAATCCCAGAGCTAGGAAGGCAGAGGCAGGCAGGAGGCTCTCTGTTGAGCTTGAGGCTAGTCTAATCTACATAGTGAATTCTAAGCAGTCAGAACGACAGAGAAAGACTCTGGGGGTGGGAGGGGAAGAATGACTAAAAAGTTCTGAAATTCCCTGGGATCAAGGAATAAAGGCGTCAGGGCTAGGATCTAACAGTTTGACAGTCATGCTAGGCACTCTGAAGATATTCACTTAACCATCAATGAGAAAGCTGAAGACATGTTTTCTAGACTAGCATAAACAAGTGGTTCACTAAACTTCCATACACTCTATTGTCAACTCTAGCATAAACTAAGAACAAATTGGATAAACTACTATTACTCAACATCAAACAATATAAATGGCAGTTAACTTGCAGCAGGAAAAGAAATGTGACTCAAAACAAATAAATCAAACCTGGATGATACAATCCAGAAACTAGCTATAACACGCCAATCTACTACTTTTTAACTAACCAGTAAAATCCAAGTCCAATTCTATTCTCATTAGACCTAGGGCTACTGGGTCACTGCTCCATGATCTTGTGTCCCTGTTTGATATATCTTGGGACCATGCCTTGGCTCAGATCTAATGATGAAAAGTGCACAGTAATCACACCCATTTGTTTTCAATTCAAATACATTATAACATTTTCCCCACCACATCTACATTTCTTACCATTTATTACTACTTAAAAGATTATACTCTTGCTGGGCAGTGGTGGCACTTGGGAGGCAGAGGCAGGTGGATTTCTGAGTTCGAGGCCAGCCTAGTATACAAAGTGAGTTCCAGGTCAGCCAGGGCTACACAGAGAAACCCTGACTCAAAAAACCACAAAGATTACACTCTCAATCTGAAAGGTGTTCATCCATGCACTCTGAGACACAGGAAACCATCTGAAACTCCAGTGTTGTAACATCTATTCTTCATTCCTTTACCAAAGTAAAAAGGCGCTTCAGCACCAGTCCAAGTTAGAGTAAGGAAGGCACTATACAGTGTGATATTTACAGATGTTTTGAAAGGCCCACCTGTTCCAGATGTTCTTTGTCTTACTCCGAAACACTTGTTTAATCACTCCTACAATACAAATGCCTTTCAATGGAACTGAATATATTAGCTTGAACAATTCACCTATTAACTCCAATGGAGAGGAAGATTTTTTTTTTTTTTTTTTTTTTGGTTTTTCAAGACAGGGTTTCTCTGTGTAGCCTTGGCTGTCCTGGAACTCACTCTGTAGACCAGGTTGGCCTCGAACTCAGAAATCCGCCTGCCTCTGCCTCCCGAGTGCTGGGATTAAAGGCGTGCGCCACCACGCCCGGCAGTGGAAAGGAGGATTCTTGAAGGAAAGTATTTATTTGGCACTAAGGTACCTGCCATGTATCTGTACAATATCCACAGCCCTGTTGGGTAAGGGTCCACACCTGATTCTTTCTGCATCTATCAACCAGCTCCAAAGACAGAAAGTAAAGCAAGTCTTAACAAGTATTCTGTTAGGTCATTTGCTAGTACCTTTAACAAAGTTCAGTTTCTGAGATAGGGCTCAGTGGCAAAGTGCTTTTTTCACATGCACACGGCCCTAGGGTTTATGCCACAGCACCACCAAAACAAAAAGGCAAAACAGTACAAAAAAGAAACTCTTTTTCAACAGCAGGATAAGCAGTTACACAGCAAACTGACAGGCTGCCAAGGCAAGGGCACAAAAGCACAGACCCAGCAATTAGACTCAAGCAGTCTCTGCGATGCACAAGAGAAGCATCTCAAAGCCTTAGAGTAACAAAGTGGCTCAGCTGGGAGTATTGTGTTGCATGTATTTGGGGCACAGAAGAATCAGGAAGATTCCTTAGAGTATCACGATTGTTCGTTCGTTCGTTCGTTTGACCTTATCTTCATTTAATCTTATCTTTTTACAAGTAAGATAGAAACAGACTAAACAAAAGATTTCAAGTCATCTCTATGACCAAATGAATACAAACACATATCAGAAACAGTCACCAAGCACAAGTTTTTTTCAGATTAAAAAATACTCATTTACTTCAAATATTTTATTACAAGTACATATATACCTTTTTAATATACAGATACCTTAAAGAGCCATCAAATTACCCAATATCTGATACTTAGCAAATGGAGTATGTTACATCCTCATATATATTAGAAACCTATTTTTTAGACTTTGTTCATTAAATCTCAATTTTCAGGTATTTTTGCTGGTTCCTTTCCCATACAATATTGCTTGAAGCCCTAAGCCCCAATACAATAGTATTTGTAGATGAGGCCTTTATGAAATAATCAGGGTTAGGAAAGGTCACGAGATCAGTGCCCTCACATAGAGGCTCCTGAGATTCTGTGTGTTCTCTTTTGCCTTCCCTTCCCCAGCACACACAAAGAGGTCATGTGAACACACAAATGGCAGCCACCTAAAAGCTAAAGAACAAGACTACAAAATAAAACATACTTGGGGACAGGCGTGTGATGGACAGTAAGCAAAGGTGCCTGCTACCAAGCCTGATAATCTGAATCCAATCTTGGGAACCCACATGGTAGAAGGGAAGAACTACGCTTACAAGCTCTTTCTAACTTCATCACACACATACTAAATAAATAAATGTAAAGAACAATAGTGATCATGATATCCTACCAATACCTTGCTCTTAGAATTCCAGCTTCCAGAACTCTGAGAAAAAAATGTCTGCCGTTTTATGCCACCCAGTTTATACTATTATGGAATCTGAGAGCCATAGGCAGGAAGGAACTTTGATTCAGTGCAAAAAGGTTCCTGACATGAACCCTGATAAGCTGAGTTTGATCTCTGGGCGCACATGGTGCTTGAAACAGAACTGACTGCTGAAAATTATCCTGACCTCCACACACTTACTACAGCACATGCACACCAACATGTATATACACATGCATGTATGTGCATGTACCAAATAAACAATCCAGGACTTTAAACATGCCAGATAAGAATTCAACCAATAAGTCCACTTAAACAATCTGCAATTATTCAATGAAAGGAAACAAGACAAGCCAACTAAATTTCAAGTTCAAAAATAACCTATTTCATTTGTTGCAAATCATTAATCAAACTGAATATGAAAATAATCTCTCCTGTGTGTGTAGCATCTTTACCATAGGAGCATCCCGTGGGAACCTCACTAAATGACCAAAGCTTTGGAAAGACAGCTTACTTCAAAGTGAGGTAAGATACTTGGAGTTTGGTCTTTTAGTTTAATCTAGTTAATCATTTCTAAAATAAACGATAAATGTAATAACTGGCACAGCTATAAGTCTATGTGGGACTTTATTTTATCTCCTGAGCAAACTATATTATCAATTATTTGACCCAATAATTATTAATTATTTGACCTCCATAGAATCAAGAGCTTTCCCTCTAAGCCTGCTTTGGTCTGCTAGCAGATAAACACATCAAAACTGTGTTTTATTCTAATCTTCTTAACAATAATGATTACTACTATCACTTAACAGCACAAGATGTGAGTTATCCCTCACAACTCTAGGTTCCTACCAAAGCTTGTGCATGACTCTCTAACTCAGATGAGATAGTCTATTAAATACCATTCTATAATTTCCCCCATTCAAACTCCAGTGAGGCTTCTACAGAAGACACGGAAGGAAACGCTTGCTTCAGTGCATCTAAATTTATTTCCTCAGCAAATGAACAGATTAAGGGCTAGCTGTTGTCACAGAAGGCAGGCGGATATGCAATATAAACTGCTCTTTCCTCCACTCTTCCTCCCTGTGTCCCGCCTCTACAACTTCCATGGCTGGAAATCATCCTAATATTTTTAAGTCAGGATATACTAAAATTAGATGGGAACAAAGGCCTGACATTTTCATATTAGCAAGGGGGTTAGGAAACAAATCTGATCTTAAAGCACCCACACTCATCTACATTTAGCCTCTTCCTCATGAATCTTTCCTTTCTAAAATATCAAAAAGGGAACCAGCAGGAACCAGCCCAGTTTCTACTGTTCTACTGTCCCTGGCAACAAACTACTTCATCCACAGTGCACCAGGGAAGACCCCTAGTCAACTAGAGTATTACATATTTCTTTCTAAGCTATCCTAGTATTATACAGGATATATAATTGCTAAATTATGTGTCGATGCTTATGGCTTTGGGGAAAATGGCGATATTAGTCTCATTTTTATAAAGGAGCTTCCAGACACCATACAAAATAAAGGTCAATCACTGAAATGTTTATCATTTACTGATATAGTAATAACAACATGTAAAAAAATTAACATGTAAAATATACTGCAGGGCTGGAAGAGTGGCTCAGCAGTTAGGAGCACTTGCAGCTCTTCCAGAGATTTGGTTCCAAGCTCACAACTGCCTGCAACTCCAGTTCTAGGAGACTGAACCCCAGTTCCAGGAGACTGAACAC
Source organism: Mus minutoides (assembly GCA_902729485.2). Taxonomy (NCBI): domain Eukaryota; kingdom Metazoa; phylum Chordata; class Mammalia; order Rodentia; family Muridae; genus Mus; species Mus minutoides. The sequence goes on along the minus strand of LR749611.1, from coordinate 1,265,271 downwards.
TCTTCTGACCTACAAGGGTACTCCCTACCCCAAATGGCAGATTTTTACAGAGACACACAAATAGTAAATTAAAAGTTGTTTTTTTTTTTAAATGTGCCATTTCTTCAGGAAAACAAGAAAATAATTTCCTCTAAAAAATAAAAACTGTAGATTGGGGGGGGCACCAGGCAGTAATTTATAAACACTTTAAAATACAATGGATTACTTGGTCTTCACAACAGTCTCAGCATGACAAAAGTTCATTCTAACAGCTTATACATCCCTGTTTCTTAAATCCTACTGCACAAAAGCAGAATACTGATACATTAACATCCTAGGAATTATTCCTATCCTTTTAATTTGGCTTCCCTGGACATAAGCTACAAGTCCATACAGTTATGGCTTGAAATTCCACTAGAGAAGCCTTTTTAATGATTAGTCTAACTCACTGTGTTATAAAGATTTAAAAAATTTGGTAAGTACCCACTCAAGCACTCTTTCTCTCCTGGTTACTAGAGCCCATCTTGACATGTAAGCTAGAAATGAATGATCTTTCAACAACACTCCAGGGATTGTGCTAAGGTCATATTCAATCATTCATTAGGCTTGGTACCCGGTGCTTTTCAGAGTTCCATTGTATAGCTGGTTTTATTCAACATTTATGTAGCCTGTGGGCTTGGGTATTTGTCTGCTTAATGTTGAGTTTCATTTCTATGGCCCTAACATAGGAATCCATCAATTGACCAAAGAATGTCAAACTATTCCTTTACTTTCTAACAAATTGCATGGTGTGTATGAAGAATAAATTAGCATTAATTTTCTTCTATTAACTGTTAATAAGACATGTTCCTGAATTCTCCCTTCATGTAAAAACATGTTTCCTGTCTAAAAGGATTTTCTAATTTTTCCCCTGGTATGTCTTTAAGTTGACCATGTTCCTTGTTTCCCACAATCAAACTCTAGGTTGTAGTAGTCTTCTTCCAGTAAAATATACTGGACAAGACTCCATTCAGAGGCCATCCATACTCCCTACGATTAGCTGGAGTGGTTACTACTGTGCAACGCAAGACATTTGGTCTCTTGCCTTTAAAGCTGAGCAGTTTCTGCAGCAGGTAGATTCTAGTTCACAGAGGCAAAACCAGAAATTCAAAACTCAGGTTTCTCTCCTAGAGACCAACTGATTAATCACACTTGTCCTTATTTTCAATGTTGGCTACTAAACAGAGAAAAAGTCTGACACATTCACACACACACACACACACACACACACACACACACGGGTTATAAAATGAAGCTGCACAGGTTTGGCCTGGCTGTGATGGTGACTTCCATAATCCCAGGCTCTGCAGGCTCCCACAGACACCACAGCTCGGTTGAGCTGCAGGAGCATCACCAGGAAAGCCTCACTTCTCATTTGCATTTCAAACAAGTTTCCTCAAAACTTTTGATTAAAATACAATTACGAGCCCAGTTCCCAGCTACAGAGCACAGCCATCATTACATCATGTGCTGTTCCTTTTTGTAACTGCATCATTTCATTCATGTGCACACATAGTTTAAGAGTTAACAGTATTAAGCTTTAAAATATTTATAGCTTATTTCATTAACTTAGGGATATTTAATAACCAGGATATTAGCTGTTTGGTAATACTAATTTCCTGTTTGCATTTTCAGACTTTCTATTTGTTCTGATTTCAATCCTTAAAGGGCTTGCTTCTAGAAAGATTAAAGTGCTGAGAAGAAATGACAAGGTTTTTGTTTTTGTTGTTGTTGTTGTTTTAAACCTTATCAACAGCTCCACAATGGATTCAGGAAAAGCCTCTACCTTTGCAAAAGGAACAAGTATGTCCCATATAGGAGGGTTGGAATCAACTTCAACAGACATATCCCAAGTTAACTGAGAGTTCCAAGCAGGCTCATACAGAAAGTGATTTGTTGGGTTGGTGCTTAGTCACACTTGAAACTTACCCACTCTAAGGTACTTACCTTATTTGGGCTGGGTGTGGTGTCGCAGGTCTGAATCCCAGAACCTGATCAGGGAGGCAGAGGCAGACAGATCTCTGGGTTTGAATCTCTCTGTCTATGTAGTGAGTTACAAGACAGCCAGGACTAAGCAGAGAGATCCTGTCTCAAGAAACAACAGAAAGATACTAAGAGTCTTCCTTTGGCCTCCTTGTGTGTACCTATGAACTTGCATGTATGTGTTCGTACACTAAGAAGATCCTGTGTCCCATAAAGCACAATTTTCTGAAAAGCTTAAATTATATATATTTTAAAGTAATTTCTCATTTTTTGCATATTAAAAGCTATTCCAAGTTCATTATTTTTGCTCAAAGTCCATGTAATTATCTCTAGATCAAATGACAAGTGGTCCTTAATGGTCACACTGATCTGTTTGTCTTCCTCTATTCCTCAAAACAAAAAGCTGTATAATGCTAGACTAGGCTAACTACTAGAAAAGTATTTACCATTAAAAAAAAAAAGTTTATTTTGAAAACCAATAGGCCCAAAAAGCTGAAAATCATCAAAAGTCATACAACTTTTAAGAATTTATCTTTACTTTATGTATGCAGGTGTTTTTCTTACATGCATGTCTGTGTATCAAAGAGGTCAGAAGAGGATATTGGACTCCTACAAGCTAAAGTAACAGATGATTTGAACCACATTCAGGTCCTCTTACAGGAGCAGCAAATGCTTTTGACTGCTGAGCCATCTCTCCATTTCCCCAAAAGTTATATAATTAAAAAAACACAAAAAAACAAATTTAAGATTCCCAAATACAGTTTTACTAAATATTATTTATATAAGATACAGTTTACCTTTTCAAAGTAATATGTAAACATTCTCCAGATAAGCTCCCAGAGAGCCTTTGCCTCTACATGCCTGAAAGTTCTTGAAACTGACAGCCTGGGCTGGCGAGAAGACTCAGTGGTTAAGAGCGCCGACTGTTCTTCTGAAGGTCCCGAATTCAAATCCTAGAAACCACATGGTGGCTCACAACCATCCATAATGAAATCTGATGCCCTCTTCTGGAGTAACTGAGGACAGCTACAGTGTACTTACATATAATAAATAAATTAAAAAAAAAAAAAGCCGGGCGTGGTGGTGCACGCCTTTAATCCCAGCACTCGGGAGGCAGAGGCAGGCAGATTTCTGAGTTCAAGGCCAGCCTGGTCTACAAAGTGAGTTCCAGGACAGCCAGGGCTATACAGAGGAACCCTGTCTTGAAAAAAACAAAACAAAACAAAAAGTTTAAAAAAAAAGTTAAAACTGAAAGATGAAAATTTTTCCACAAAATTCAGTTTCACTTTTCTTCTGTGTGTGCATGCTCGCATGTGTGCACATTGTACATAGATGTGTGTGTGTGTGTGTGTGTGTGTGTGTGTGTGTGTGTATAGAAGCCAGAGGTCTTCAGGTATCTTTCTCAATTGCTTTCAACTTTCTCAATTGCTTTCAACTTTATTTTTTGAGACATGATCCCTGAGTGAACCTAGAGCCAACTGACTCACAACCAGACTGCCTGACCATCAAGCTTCAGGGATCCTTCTGTCTCTGCCTCATGAGCATTGAGATTCTAATTGCATATTGCTTCGCACAGCATTTTACATAGGTACTAGGGACCTGACTGTGGTCTGCATGTTTATATGGCAATTTCCCCCAGCTCTGCCCCACACCACACCACAGCTCCATCTCCTACTTCACCCTCCTGAGAGCTAAAATTACAATGTGTCAAGCCTTACTTAAAATTCAGTTCCTGCTAAGGTAAAGTCTCTCAAAACCAATAGTTGATAAGGAAATATAATGGATTTCAAATGACTCAGGTGTTTTCAAAGTCCACAGAGTGGACTAGCCAGTTAGTGACCACCAATGACAAAGGGTTACAGAGCTCCTAGAGGTTAGGCCCACCTGAATTGCATATGTAGCCCTGACTTACAGGGGCCACAAAGCAGAGATCTGGTACCTGGAAGGTAGACTGTTAGAAGAAGAAGGGTTCTAGAGTCAGCCAGACCCAAGCTTGGCTCCATCTGGTACTATTTGACCTTGCAAAAGTGTCTTCTATCTCACTGCAGCTCTCCTATATATAAACTAATACAATATTATTTTATATACATATTATGTATATACGCATATTATTTTATATATCTTTAGTCTTAGCACTGAGGAGGCAAAGGCTCTGTGAATTCTAGGCCAAATGGGGCTCATAGTAAGACATTATCTCTAATTAAATAAATAAATGTATTTAATCAATTTCTCTGATTTTGCTTAATACACATCACCAACAATTATGGAGCTCTCCCAGCTATAAACCCAAAATGGCATTGTTTATCATGCATTATATTCTATTAACGGATGAAAAAAAGTTTCACTATTCTGGCCTTGAAACTGTTTGTTCAAGTCTTCATAAATAGACATATTCAACTGTATCAAAGCACAAAAACCAAAACAGATTCTTTCTATAAATTCATTTACTGCTTTGAAGTTCTCAACTGATTAACAGCTATAGAAAACTGTCATAAATCACAATAAAAAATATTTATATTTCAAATACAAAAGAAAATGTTAAATTACTCTTAGTTGGTATCTAAATACTGATCCCCTTGCTTGTGGCTTCCCATCAACCCATTATTCCTATTCAGTCTGTGTTGCCTAGGTACTTACTAAGTACTATTTGCACTTCCTTCTTCTCTATCAGGTTTACTTTGCAGTGTCTTCTAGAAAGCTAACTGATTCTGTCCAAAGAAGTCTCCCTTTTTTGAAAAACCAAAGCCGCTACAGTGTTTCCAGCTCTACCTCCAAAGCTGAACTTGGGTGTTGGCAGCTCTTCAAAAAGTTCAAATCCTATAAAACAAAATTAAAATATCTGTTAGAGATATTTGTACTAACAGTATTCTTTCAAATCCTTTCTAAACTTAATTTTGCAATTTTTCCAGCTTACCCCTAATTTTTTTTTTTTTAAATAAACAGGAAACAAAAAGGACCAAACACAACTGGCAGGGAAGTCTTTCCTCATTTCCTGTAGTCCTGTTTGCCATTACCTTCCTTCTATCTCCCTTAGTCTATTTCACTATCTTCTTGGTAGGATGTAGCTGTGACACACTGAATTACTGACACATGCTAGCACTGCTTCTTATGTGGCTTTATATGTAGGAACTCAATCACATCAGAAATATAATGATATGTAGACCATGCCAGCCTCGAACTCACAAATCCACTGCTTCTGCCTCTCTCTCTGTGCCTCTGCCTCTCTCTCTGTGCCTCTGCCTCTCTCTCTCCCTGCCTCTCTCTCTCCCTGCCTCGCTCTCTCCCTGCCTCGCTCTCTCCCTGCCTCGCTCTCTCCCTGCCTCTCTGCCTCTGCCTCTCTCCCTCAGCCTGAGAATGCTGGTATTAAAGGCGGGCACCACCACCACCTGACATAATTTTTTTTCATTAAAAGAGGGAGGCAGGGCAGTGGTGGTGCATGCCTTTAATCCCAGCACTTGGGAGGCAGAAGCAGGCAGATATCCAAGTTCAATGACAGTCTGGGCAATACAGTGAGTTCCAGTTACATAGGGCAACCCTGTCTTAAAAACAAAACAAAACAAAACAAAACAAAACACAAAACTCATCAGAGTATTTCTGTGGTAGAATATTTGCCTCTATGTATGAGGCTTGAATTTGGAATAAATAAAACAAAAGTTGAAAGGTCACTAAACAAATAGCATAAAAACACTTACATTGTATGAACAGGACTACCAAGGAAAACTGCACAATTCCTTTCAAATATGGAAAAATCAAAAAACCAAAGACCCTTTAAAAGATTGGCAAAGTGTGGCACATGAACCCACAGATACTGCAGCAGCACACACACAGGCCCTCAAAAGGTTCAAGCCAGACAGTCTCAGCACTGAAAGGCTGAAGTAGACACAGGCTCTACACAACAAGCTATTTGTAGTTGATACCCACTGGCAAAGAAAACCTCAGTTCTCGCCAATGGACTGTCAATGTACTTCTGGACAAAACCCATGCCCATGAGTAGCAGGCCAACACAAAACATAGTCACAGTATTTTGGTAGAGTTTTTGTTGTTGGTTTTGTTTTGTTTTGTCTTGGTTTTATATAACCTCAAACTCAGAAATCTGCCTGCTCTCCCTCTGGAATGCTGTGATCAAAAGCCTGTGCCACCACCGCCTGGCAAATTTTTGTCTCCTTATGCTGTTTAGGTACTTTTGCATTTTTATTTCTATTTCCATTTTAGTAGAGATTTTGCTGTTGGTTTTGTTGTTGTTGAATGTTTTTTGGTGTTTTTTTTTTTTCCTTCTGGGTTTTATTTTGGTTTTGTTTTTAAAGAAAAAAGAACATAAAGCTGGATGAATAAGGCACTGGAGAGAACCTAGGAGAAGTTAGGGGAGGGGGGATGCATGATCAAAATACATGGTATGAAAAAATTTTTTCAATTAAAAAAGAAACAGACTAGTGAGGTAAATCTCATTCTAAACCAATGGACTGTGGCAGCCAATCTAAGCAACTAAAATGGAGGCCTTCAGGAGGCTCTGCAGCAGAGCACTCCGCAGCTGTCTTGCTACGAAGTCCAAGCACCATTTTCTAAGTTAATCAATCCTTAAAACTCATTAATGCTATGTGATTGTTTCTCTAACACCTCCTATTATAACATTTTCATTATTTTAATTCTCTATTTAGTTCTAAAACTGAATATAATATAAAGAATTTACTTAACAGTTCTCAGACACATTCACATTTTAAAGCACAGTATTACAGGGTAAAGCCTGTTCCTCATTACCAAAAACAGACCAATGTGTTTCTGTCTACTGGTTCCAGGGGTAAGAGAGAACACCTGCATTTAAGAACCAAGAAAGGAACTTGCTCTAACACAGCAGAACTCTTGAGCATTAATTAAAACTGTCGAGCTTTGGAAAGAAGGAACGATTATTGCTAGAATCAAACAGTTCTAAGAGAAACAAAGGTAACATGTAAGATAATGAAATGAACGACAAAATAAAAGACAGTAAATCTCACACAATTCTAGTTTTCTAAAAGTAACAGTAACGAAGCCAAAAGCTTGTATTTTCAGGAATAAACACTTCAGGTTTTCCATTATAAAACCTACCAAGGCCACTGCATGTACACAAGAGGACACAGGATATATTCTCTCTGCCTAGTCCTTTAATACTAAAAGGAAGACAAAATCTAAGATAGGTGCATTCTGTATGATGCAACATGGATACAGAAAACAGTGTGCAGGAAACTCTTGAGGTAGCTAATCTCTCATCAGTTTGTGACAGGGGTCAAAATGTAGCCAAATATTTAGTCTAGAATCATTTACTTAATACTTTATCCCAAAAATTCTTTCCATTCCTCTATAAAATAATTAGTACTAACCCTGAAGAAAGACTGTAAGGAAAAGGCAGACGAATACAAAAAAAAAAAAAAATTTTTCAAAATACTTTCCCAGGAATGCCTGTGTGCTACATGAATGAACTGGGAAGTAAGATACTTCTTAAAGTATCCAAGGAAGGATCTGAGAACACTTCAAATGCTCTCTGTATAGATACAGATTCTCAGTGCTCACAAGACTCCCCATTAGTAGTAGAGTCTTAATTACCTTTGGCTAATGAGACAGAAAAAGTCCTGCCTGGCATAAAAAAAAGAAGGGGACTTCCTTAAGAACCAGTATGTAGAACTGCTATACATTTCCCATTTCATTTCTGTGCAATATTATAAATAATTGCTCCATATATACTGGAAACAAAAAGACAAATCCTAATACTTAAATGACCCCTAAAGCAAATCATATAAACTACATAAAAATTAAAACATTGGTCATGTACTTCCCTTTGTATGATTATAGATTCACAAATAAATGGGTGCACTGAAGTCAAAAGCATATTCCATGTGCTCTGAGTCTCTGGAGAGCAGATCATACAGCTTAAATAAAAGATTGCATTGCTTAAATAAAGAGCTTGATCTTTACAAGCTCGTAAATTTTAGTACTTAACTGCCAGGATTTCTGGGAAAAATGTTAAAAAGTTCTCTGGATCCCAACCAATTTACTTTTCTGTGCTCTGTATACACAGTTCAAAGTTATTACCAAGGTCATTAACACAGAAGAAAAGCAGGCAATTCCCACAACCAGAAATGTAAAATACTGTACCCACAGGGGAGCCAAGCACAAGTATAAAAACCTAAGGAAGCACACATTCAAAACGGTTACCTTCATTGAATGCATCTAGCAACTCTGCCTTGGTCCAATTACAGGAGGTTATTAGAAAAAAGCCTTTTCCTTCCAACACCCTGGAGAGAGACATCACATATTGCTTCCTCTTCTCAACAGCATTGTCAGGATTAAGACTTATGGCATCGTAAGTCCCTTTGTCAACACAAACATGAAATCCAGATAGCTTTGTAGAGGGATTCAAAAAGTCTTCTACCTATATTAAAAATGAGTGTCCATATGAGAACAATTAACACAATTTTTATATAACTTAAAGTGACAACATGTAAAAGTTTAGAGATAAAAGGGCCCTTTATGATGGCACTCTACATATAATAAACATATTTTGAACTTTATAGCTAACTTTTATGTGCTTTATTTCCTAGATCATTAAAGCCAAAATTAGAAGAGAGGTTGATAGTGTTTCCTGAACATTTCAAATCTCTACAAATTTGGAAACAAATCAAAGCCAGGAATACTGGCTCAAAAGCCCAGTTTATGAAAAGTTGTTTCTTATAAAAATATTCAATATATTTATCAAAATGACAAAATTTATTTGGAACCCAAGTCATTGGAAATAAGACTTATGGCTTATATTACCACTTGAATGGCCTAAAGTAAACAAAAAATTATCAAAAGTTCCTATGTTTTGATTTAGCAGCTCACAAAGCTACTAATGGATAGAACAAAAAAAAAATGAAGCTTAAGAAATTAAGGGACTATTTAAACTATGATTACTTAACTCAGTAAATGTCTTGCACTTTAGCTTTTAAAATTCATCAGTATCCTGTTTTTGTTTTGTTTTGTTTTGTTTTGTTTTTTCGAGACAGGGTTTCTCTGTATAGCCCTGGCTGTCCTAGAACTCACTTTGTAGACCAGGCTGGCCTCGAACTCAGAAATCCGCCTGTCTCTGCCTCCCGAGTGCTGGGATTAAAGGCGTGCGCCACCACGCCCGGCTCAGTATCCTGTTTTTAATAACTTAATACAACTACAATATTTGAAATTGAGATGTGCCTCCATTTTATAATACACACATTTACCAATGAATTCTAAAATACTTTTAAAATCAAGCAATTAGCCAATAATCGTTCATATAATTTTAATAAGGTAAGTAACTATCTAAAACAATTCTCCTAAAATGGATACTATATATTGGTATTGGGCTTCTTTTGGTGACAGGGTCTAACACATGTAGCCCAGGCTCTCCTAGATCTAACTAAAGTTGCAGGTGCATACCAACACACTACACTCAACAAGTACTTCTATTAGAAGACGGGATTTCCCACTCTCCATATCCAAATTCATGACATTTGAATCAAAACAAAGACCACATGAAGAGCTTCCTTCCTCAGTGGGAACATCCTCATCCCAAACACCTGTACAACGTTCTTGTATTCCAAAGGTATTTCACGACACTTGTATTTATTAAATATAGGATACAGCAGTAAGTGAGAGAGTAAAGAAATCTGTGTTAGAATATAATAATCTTGTGCTTTATACAGGGAGAGACAAACAACATATAAGCTACTATTGTTTAAGAGAATCTTCCAGAATACACACATTGGAAACTTAAACACAGTCACATGTTATTGGTATTAGGAAGGGATCATTGGAAGGTGATTGAGTCATGAAGTCTCTCTCTTCATGAACAGATTAATGGGCTAATGAGGGACTGGCTTTGTTATAAAGGAAAACTTTCTCTGGCTTACTTGCTTTGCTATGGCACAGGAAGAAGGCCCCTTATCACATCATTTAAGAATCCTAGACTTGGGGCTGGTGAGATGGCTCAGAGGGTAAGAGCACCCGACTGCTCTTCCGAAGGTGATAAGTTCAAATCCCAGCATCCACATGGTGGCTCACAACCATCTGTAACGAGATCTGGCGCCCTCTTCTGGAGTGTCTGAAGACAGCTACAGTGTACTTACATATAATAAATTAAAAAAAAAAAAAAAAGAATCCTAGACTTTTTAGCCACTAGAACTGTGGACTTAGTAAACTTCTATGCTTTACAAATTACCTAGTCTATGTTGTTCAGTCATTGTAACAAAAAGCTAACAAAAACAAACTCATAAAGGAAATATTTCAAGCAGCTGCAGAGATGGCTCAATAGTTAGGGTTCTGCTCTTATGAAAGAATCACATCAGGTGGCTCACAACTGCCTACAGTGGAAGCTCCTGGAAGTTTAATGCTTCTGCCTTCACATGCACACATTCACATGCACACACTCACATGCACCAACATGCACACACTCACATGTACAAACTCACATGCACCCATATGCACACTCACACACCCACCATGCACACACTCACATGTATACACTCACATGCACCCACATGCACACTCACACACACTCACATAGAGACATTTTTTTTTTTCAAACTTTCAGACTCAGTGAGTAAAAGCTTTTGTCGCCAAGCGAGGCAATCTGAGTGAATTTTTTAAGACTGACAGGGTAGTTAGAACTAACTCCCTCAAGTATCCTCTGACCTGCACAAGCTTGCAGGAGTGCATGCACACACCACACAAAATAAACAGATGAATGTAATAAGAGCAATACTACTTCAGATAGGGCCAGCAGGATGGCTCAGCAGGGAAGCCTGAAAGCCTGAGTGTTAGCCCTGGGATCCATATGATGAAAGGAGAGAAGCAGCTGTAGCAAGCTGATCTCAGATCTCAGATCTCAATTCACGAGCACACTTATGTCCACACAAGTATACACACAAAAATAATGCAATTTAAAATTTAAAAAATAAATTACAACCATTTAATAATGGCATACCATGAAATAGCACTTTAAAGTGTTTCAGATACAGTGCTATTAAGAAAGCAAAAATGGGATCTGGAAATAAGCCACTGGCTGCTCTTTAGTGGCTTCAGGTTGGGTTCTCAGCACCATCACCTTCTATCACCTGTAACTCAAGGCCTAGGGAGTATGCAGCCATCTTCTGGCCTTCCCAGGCAAAGCACTAATACACATCAAAATAAATAAATCTTAAATAAAATAAAAATAGGGCCTGAGCTCAGAAAATAAAGGCACTTGCCACCAAACCCAACAAAATGAGTTCAATCCTGAAGCCCACATGCTGAAAGGAGACCCTCTACTGTGCACATGTATCCAACACACACACACACACAAACACACACACACACACACAAATAAAGTAGACCTTCTACTGTGCACATGTATCCAACATATACTCACACTCTAAAGGAGACCCTTCACTGTACACACACACACACACACACACACACACACACACACACACACACACTAACTAAAGGAAACCCTTCACCGTGTACTGTGGCACACGTATCCACCTCACACATACAATAAATACATGAGTGTAATTTTAAAGAGAAAAAAACAGCATGGTGGTACATGCCTGTAATTATAGTACTTGGGAAAGCAGAGGCACGGGAAGACCAGAAGTTCAACTACATAGCATGCTGGAAGCTAGCCTAAACTACAGAAGATCCTGTCTCAACAGCATAAAACAAAACAAAGAATCAGGAGCCAGCCTAGATGGTGCATACCTATAGTCTGTCTTTAGAAAGAAAAGGCAGTTTACTTTAATTCAACTGGTGAGGATTATCGAACATCAGCTGTTTACTACAGGAACAATGCTGTGCCCTAGTAATACTGATGGCCCAAGGATCTGCAAGGGTTTGGCTCTAAGACTCCCTCCAAAATCCTTCAATGTATGAGACCCTTATATAAAATGGGAAGCTGGCAAGCTGTCATGAACAACCCCCACACATTTGTATCCTTTAAATAGTCTCTGGATGTCTTAAAGTATATAATACACTATGAGAACTAAAAAAAAAAAAAAAAAAAAAAAAAGAAAGTAAAGGCAGTGGAATTCTTAGGTCAGTCAAGGCTACAAAGGGAAGCACCCCACTCTTGTGCGTGGGGGATGGGGGGACACTAGCAAGATTGTGAGTGACTAAGAAGATAAAATCAGCCTGAGCACACGCCTTTAATCCCAGCACTTGAAAGGCGGAGGCAGGAAGATCTCGGAGTTTCAGGCCAACCTAAACTACAGAGCAAGTTCCAGGACAGCCAGGGCTACACAGAGCAATGCTGTCTCAAAAAATACAAACAACAACAACAAAAGCAGCCTGAAGGGGCTGGAGAGATGGTTCACTAGTTAAAACTGGCTGCCCTTCCAGAGGACCCAGGTTTGATTCCCAGCTCACAACCATCTGTAACTCTAGTTCCAGGAAATAGAACAGATGATACATAGACATAACACGCAGGCAAAAAATTTGGGGGAAAAGAGAAAAAAAAGAAAGGATGAAAGGGGAAGGGAGGGAGAGAGGGGGTAGGGAGGGAGAGGGAAAGGGGTATGGGGAGAAAAGCAGCCTTGAGAGGCCTCTCTAAGGAGGTGCTATTTCAACAGAGATGTGAATAATGGGAACAAACTTGGCCTGCTGAGAAACCAAAGGAAAGAAAGGCAGAGATAGCAAGGAGAAAGCCTTAGATAAGCTTAACACATCTCAGAAACAATACAGCCAGCGATTGAAATACTGAATAAAAGGAAAGGGTTAAAAAATGAGAGCTAGTGAACCAGGCAGTGGTATACACCTTTAATTCAAGCACTAGAGGGAGGCAGAGGCAAGCAGATCTCTGAGTTCAAGACCAGCCTAGTCTACACAGCAAGTTCTAAGATAGTCAGGGCAACATAGAGAAACCCGTGCAAGAAAAGAAAGAAAGGACTGCAGGCAGGCTAAAGATGGAGTACAGTGACAGAGTGTCTATCTAACACATGCAAGAGAATACATTTGACTCTAGCACAAGGACAGGCTTCCGAAAGCTAGCTGTAGCTTCTAGGTTCTACGCTGAATGCAAAGGGGACCCAATGGAGGTCTGTGAACAAAGCAGTAATTTAAGCCAATTTTCATTTTAGATCAAAAACACTACTTTGTGGTAGGTACATGGATCTGAGGTCTGTAAGCTTGAGAGTGGTGAGGCAAAATGAAAGAAAAGAGAAGAATTGTGTTTTAGAAGAATTGTGTTTTAGAAGAAGCGTGTTCTAATTTCCTTTTGTTGCTGTGAGAAAACACTCAGAGCAAAAGTAACTCTGGAGAGGAAAGGGCTCATTTTATCTAACATTTCTAGGTTATAGTCCAGGAAGTCCAGGCAGGAACTCAAAAGAGAAACTTAAAGCTAGCTCACTTTCTGACTTACTCACAGGCTTATGCTTAACAAGTAGCTTCCTTATATAGCCCAGGAACACTAGGATGATACCTCTCACAGGAGACTGAGCCTTCCTGTATCAATTAGTAATCAAGACAATGCCCAAAGATACCCCACAGGACAATCTAATCTAGACAATTCTTCAGTAAGGCTTTTTCCTTTTTTTTTTTTTTTTTTTTTTTTTTTCTGAGACAGGGTTTCTCTGTGTAGCCCTGGCTGTCCTGGAACTCACTCTGTAGACCAGGCTGGCCTCAAACTCAGAAATCCACCTGCCTCTGCCTCCTGAGTGCTGGGATTAAAGGCGTGCGCCACCACGGCTGGCTTCAGTAAGGCTTTTATCTCTGATGACTTTAGGCTACATAAAATTGGCAAAGCCAACTAGGATGAAGAATTAAATAACAATGTTTGGCAGAACATCCTATACATTTATAAGTTGACTTTTTAAAATATAAGTCACTTTATTTGAGAAATAAATATAACCAAATCCTGCCATCCTCACAGTTTAAGTGACTGTAGCCTTCCTTCTGGTAGAACCTCAGGCAGAAAACAGTACCACAGGGACAACTAGCATTTATAACTTTTTAATCTGATTAATCCAGAGCTAGCTACTATATGATCTTGCAAACATGCATGGAAGATATTGTATGAACACACACACACACACACACACACACACACACACACACACACACATATATATATATATATATATATATATATATATATATACACACACACACACACACACACACACACACACACACACAAAGAAGAATACTTTCCAACAAAGCATAGTCTTACATGCCTACCATCCAGCTAGACAGGCAGAAGAAGACAAGTTTGAGACTGGTCTGGAATACACAGTAGGACTCTGTCACACAAAAATGAAAGGAATAATTTCTGTAGACTAGATTAAAATTTTAATATTTACGGGGCTGGTGAGATGGCTCAGCGGGTAAGAGCACCCGACTGCTCTTCCGAAGGTGATAAGTTCAGATCCCAGCATCCACATGGTGGCTCACAACCATCCGTAACGAGATCTGGCGCCCTCTTCTGGAGTGTCTGAAGACAGCTACAGTGTACTTACATATAATAAATAAAATAAATCTTCAAAAAAATTTTTTTTAATATTTACTTTTAGATGTTTCAGTTTGTATTATTTGCGATTGATCCTTAATTTATAAATGCAAAAAAGTAAGCAAATTAACATACTTTGTAACATTTAAACATTATAGCTTATTTTAAAATATTTATGTAATTAATAGTTACCTTCAAGTTAATGTTAGATAGCCCTTCTTTCTCTAAAATACTTGCAGAAAACTTAATTGCAGAAGGAGAATAATCAATCCCAGTTATATTAGAGAAACCATGTTTCACCTAGAGACAGAGAAATAATTTCATAGTTTAGTTTAAAACAACATTTTTACTTATGAACTATCATATTCTTTGAATACTAGAGTAATTTTAACTTTGCTGTAGATCAAATGTCATAGAATATCCAGTTATTCGCATGTTTAAAGTTTTTATTATATTCTATACAGAAAGCAAAAGCTTAACTCAACAAATTTTTTGCTTTTGTAATATCTGATTTCTTTTCAAAAGAAAATTTATTTTCTCAAAGATAATATATAAGCCTTTGGGCTGAAAATATAATATTAACTTCTGATGCTGTTATGCTCAAATTCACACAGGAATTTATCTCACATTTTACTTAACTCAATTAAGTTATATGAATAAATTAAATGCATATGTAGTGAGTTGGTTTTAAGTTATTTTCCTTCAGCAAATTATAAATTATTTAATTCTCTAGCAGCCACATAATTTACAAATAATCATCTATCTGCATAGCGCTTTTTTACTCTTTCAACTATTTCATATATTCCATTAGATCTTTGTGAAAGGCCTGTGAGAGAGGCTTGGCAGGGACCAGTTTCTGCAGAGAACTAGACAAGGATGGCTAGGCTTGAGGGTTTACTATCTGCTGGGCAGGAACCCTCCTCAGATGTGTGGTGCCTATGGCAAAGGCATAGTGGCTTCTGTTCTTTACCCACACCCAATTATGCTGTTTATTATGATAAAATAATTTCAAGGGGCTGAAGAGATGGCTCAGTGGTTAAGAGCACCAACTACTCTTCCACAGGTCCTGAGTTCAAATCCCAGCAACCACATGGTGGCTCACAACCATCTATAATGAGATCTGATGCCCTCTTCTGGTATGTCTGAAGACAGCTACAGTGTACTCATATACATTAAAAAAATTAATAAATATATTTTTAAAAATTGTTTAAAAGTAATAATTTCAAAAGAAATAGAAACAACAAAAGTAGCAAAATATGGTATGGACTGAAATTCTCCTGGTAGGCATCATTATTTACTTCCTTCAAAAGCTAACATAGTAAGGAGCTGGAGAGATGGCTCAACAGTTAAGAGCACTGGTTGTTCTTCCAAAGCTCCTGAGTTCAATTCACAGCAACCATGAGGTGGCTCACAACCATCTATAATGGGATCCGATGCCATCTTCTGATATGTCTGAAGACAGCTACAGTGTTCTCATATACATTAAATAAATAAATCTTTAAAAGAAAAAAACAGGTTAACATAATGCCAGGCATGTGGTACACATCTTTAATCCCAGAACTGGAAGGCAGAGGCAAAAAGATCTCTGTGAGTTTGAGGCCAGCCTGATGCTCCAGACCACCCAAGGCTACAGAGTGAAACCCTGTGTCAAAAAAAAAAAAAAAAAAAGTAAGCTACATATGACTTATTTTTTAAAATAACTGAAAACACTTTTCAACCTTAAGGGGCTGAGTTGTAATCTAAACTCAAAACACACACCACCAGTTATTTTTGCACTTTCACTTTTCCTTTTGCTTTGTTTTTGGGAGTCTCTCTCATTGTATAGCGTGATCTAGGCTGACCTCTGACTTGCTATTGAGCCTAAGCTGACCTCTAATTTCGGATCTTCTGACTCTGCTCCTGAGGGCAGGCCTACAGAGGAGCCCCACGCCACCACGCCCACCTTCCTTTCTGTTGTGATGGGAAGGCTGTCCTCTCAGTTGCCTCCATCTACCGCATCCACCAAAATACAGTCATTTTCTTCCAATTTCTCACAATTCCTTCTCCAACAGATGGAAAACCTAACATGATTCTTTTAGCAGTTCCTTCTACCATGACTGTTGACCCTTCATTACAACTTAAAAAATTATGCTCATGTTTTTGGGTTCTATAATAATCACTCAGAGCCTCAAAGCTATCAGCAATGCTTTTCCTATTCAATTACTGCACCAAGTTAAAAAAAAAAATAAATGAACATTCTAAGAAACAATCAATCAAAATTCAAGGCAGAAACTGACATTAAAATAGGCCCCAATGGGCATGTGGAAGTGCACATCTTTAACCTCAGCACTTGGGAGGCAGAGGCAGCCTGATCTCTAATTTCAAAGCCAGCTAGGTCTACAGAGTGAGTTCCAGGACAGCCAAGACTACACTGAGAAAACCTATGTGTGTAGGGCAAAGAACAACATGAGTCAAGACAGGCCCTCAAGACCCAAATGAGATTATTACCAGAGACAGATTTTAAAACAACAAAAACAAATAAAAATGACATGTACAATCATTAAATCAAGAAAGTCCAGGTATAGGTTTGATGGATTAGACTAATTTATNATATATATATATATATATATATATATATATATATATATATATATATATATATATATATATATATATAAGATCTAAAATATTTACAGATCTAAGTGATCCAAGAAGGGGAAAGAAACCAGAATAGGCAAGAATAAGAAACAGCAAATAACTGACATTTTTCCAATGCTGACAAAGGGCCCCAAGCACTTCAAATGCAAATGAGATGCAAAGAAACAAAACCATATACATCACAGTATTTCTGAAGAAAACTAAAGAGGAAACTCTAGAAAGTACCAGAGAACAAGAACAGAGAAACAAGAAGACACATTACTTCCTAAGAGCAAACCTAAGGGTACTGTCCAGCTGACAGTCATGAAGAATGGGAGCCAGAAGACAAGCAAAGAAAAATACCAATCTAAGATTAGATAGCAAGACCACCTGCCAAAACGTAAACAAGTCGGGCTGGAGAGATGGCTCAGTGGTTAAGAGCACTGACTGCTCTTCCAGAGGACCTGGGTCCAAGCAACCACATGTTGACTCACAACCATCTGTGATGGGATTCAATGCCTTCTTCTGGTGTGTCTGAAGACAGCTACAGTGCACTCATATACATTAAATAAATAAACAAACAAAGAATTCTTTGGGCTAGAGAGATGAGTTAGTGACTCAAGTGCTTGCTGCACCAGGGATGAAGACCTGAGTTCAGAACCTCAGAACCCACATGAATCTCAAAAAGTCAGATGGGATAGCCTGCATCTGCAATTCTAGTATCCTAGAGCAGCAGTTCTAAACCTGTGAGTCATGAACCCTTTGGGGGGTCGCATATCCTGCCTATCAGCTACTTACATTATGATTCATAACTGTAGCAGAATTACAGTTATGAAGTAGTAACAAAATACTTTTACAGTTGGGGGTCACCACAGCATGAGAAACTATATTAAAGGGTTGCAGCATTAGGAAGGCAGAAAACCACTGTCCTAGAGGAATATTAAAGATGAAGACAGGAAATCCCCAAAGTGTGCAGTGGAGAACAAGAGACCCTGTCTAAATCAAGGTAGGAAGCAAGAACAAACACCCAAGGCTGTTCCTACCTGTACAGAGGTACTTTGACATACACATGCACACACATGCAGGTATACAAACATATTTTAAAAGATGAGACAAAAAAAAAAATACTTGTGCGTCAGATGTGGTGCACACCTTTGATCCTAGCATTCAGGAGACAGAGGCAAGTGGTCTTGTGATCTCTGTGTTTTGTTTTGTTTTGAAATAAAAACAGCCACCAATTTTATTTTTACACTTCACAAAACTATTCTTTTTAAACCCCATTTCTCCCTCTCCAAATTTATTCTCTCTGCCAGAAAACACTCAGGCTCAGTCAGCACCATGATCTCCTAGTGAGATACAAAACTGATAGAGAGCCCTTCTGCTCTTATCTGTCTGTCTGAGTCACGCCAGGGGGAGTGGGAAGCATCATCTGATAAGTGGGAGGCATGTGGCCTCCAATGGGCCGCATCATCTCAGGAGGGCCCATCAGCAGCAGCATGGATAGGCCACACCAGTTCAGCACTGCTGGAAAATGATGCACAGAGCCAGAACTGACAGGACATAGGATGTAAACCACTGTGACAACTGAAGACTCAAAAGAGGAGCCAGACCTCTATGATTTTGAAGCCAGCTTTGTCTACATAAATGAGTTCTAAACCAGCCAGGATTACATAAGAAGAATTTGTCTCACGGGGCGTGGTGGCACCGCTTTAATCCCAGCACTCTGGGGGGGGTGGGGGGTGGCGGGGCGGGGGCAGAGGCAGGCGGATTTCTGAGGTCGAAGCCAGCCTGGTCTACAAGTGAGTTCCAGGACAACCCTATCTCGAAAAATCAAAAAAAAAAAAAAGCCCAACAAACAAAAAGCATAGTGTGTGGATGGATAAATAATGTGAGACACAGCCACGTAACAGAATGCTCAACAATAACAAACACACTCCACATGCAGGCATCCGAGCACCAGGGAGGCCAAGGACGAAGATTGGAGGCCAGAGGTTAGATAGCTGGCTACTAGTAGGTCTGTGGCCATCCTGAGCTCCAGAGACCTTATCCAAACAAACAAAAGCATGACTATTTAGGGGACTAGAGAGATGAGTCAACTGGTACAGTGTATGTTGCTCAAGCATGAAGACATGAGTTGAACACCCAGCACCCCACGTAAAAGTATCACACATCTATCATCTACCACTGGGAAAGAAAAGGCAGGAGGATCACTGGAGCCAAGCAGATGAATCAGTAAGCTTCAGGGTCAGTGAGAGGCTATCTCAGAAAAAAAAAAAAAAGTGGAAAGGGCAAGCAGGATGGTTTAACAGGCACAGGTGCTCACTACCCAGCCTGACAACCTGAACTGATCCTCAGAACCAGCTAACTCCACAAAGGTGTCTTTTGTCCTCCACATGCACAAGAAACACAAGCACACATAAACAAAATAAATGACGGAATTAAAAAAAAAAAAAGGTGGAAAGTGACTGAGAAAGACATCCAATGTTAACTCTTGGCCTACACATACATACACATATACATTCACATGAACACATATGCACACACCAAGACAGAAACAATAAAAAATGTAAAAGAGAAAACTAAAATTACCACTTACCACAAAGCACATAATTACAGACAGAGAAAACCTATAAGAATCTATAATCTCAAGGATAAACCATTAGCTTCTACAAGTAAGCTACAGCAATTCAAAAGAAGGCCTAGACAATGGCTCAGTGATAAGAATGGGTGTCCAGCATTCACAAGACCCTGCGTTCACAAAATTGAGTAAGTGAAATCCACATGCACACTCCCAAATACATAGTATACAGAAACACGAGCACACATAAACAAAATAAATGATAGAATTTAAGAAAAAAATAAGGTGGAGAGTGACTGAGAAAGACACCCAATGTTAACTCTTGGCCTACACAAAATCGACTAAGTAAAATCCAAAAAGTCTACAGGTAAAATGAACAGGTGAGTAAATATGTGTGTGAGATGGCTATAAAAAGAATCCTACGCAGCCAGACAGCAATAAAAATAACCAACTACAACAAACAGCACTAGAATCTTCCAGAATGTTATATGGAAACCTAAGTTCTACTGACACACTCAAAAACACGCTAACCAATATAGGAAGCGAAGACCCATTTGGCTAACCTGCAGAGGACAGTGGTTACTTTTACTGAAGAAGAAACTTTACCACAGTGACCACTGTGTGGGTGTTCAGACAATCTACTGAGCTGCAGACATTTCATTCCTGAGCTCTAAAGAACATGTTTGTTTTGTCTTGATGTTTAAAACTGTTTCAAGAAATGTTACTCTGCCTCTCTCCTCACTATCCCTAAAAAGGAAACTCAGCTCTTACACAATGCAAAACACAATATGGTAGCCAACTTGAACTTAATCTACATCTCTATCCTCTCTCCACACAAATTCTATTTTACCAATTACTTAAAGGCACAGACCTATGCTGCTTCAACGTTCATGTACTTAGTTCTCTCTCTGTAATTACACTCTACCCACACTCAGATTCCCACCCAATTTGGATAATAATTCCTCAAGACCTTTCCTCATTCCCCCATTTTCAATGCTGTTTCCTCTTTTATACTCAGTATATCCAATATCACATATAATGAGCTACAACTTAACTGTCAGCCCATCCTATATTATACTATAATCCAAGCACAAGATCCACACTTTCAAGCTTCCAGTACCATATTTGTGTGTGGTAGTCAATAGTAAATTTAAATCTTCTGTGTATATCCTCAGTGGCTCAGTTAGTAAAGGCACTTGCTGTCAAGCCTGATGTCCAGAGTTTAATCCCTGAAACTCACACGCTAGAAGGAAAGAACTGACTCCCTTAAGTGTCCTCTGACCTCCATATGGGTACTGTGATAACACATGCACACACATATACACACATACAACACACAAATATATAAATGTAACAAAATTTTTTAAATAAGAAAAATCAGTAAGCTAGATGGTGGTAGCACATGTCTTTAATCCCAGTACTCAAGAGGCAAAAGCAAGAGGATCTCTGAGTTAAAGGCCAGGCTGGTCTAGTGAGTTCCAGACACAGCATGGACTACACAGAGAAGTGCTGTCTCAAAAAAAAAAAAAAAAAAAAAAAAAAGAGAGAGGGAGGGAGGGAGGGGAGGGGAGGAAGGAGGAAATGGTTAAACCACCTAGATGAACCTCCATCTTACACTTCCTGCATAGCAACGACCACTATAAACATAGGATAATACTGATAGAGGAACTTGTATCAAAACTTGAGTGCATGAACAATGGATTTTATTAAGCCATATAATTACCTAAAATGAAGAATCCATACCCTATTAGAATTACAAACATCTTCTTTTAAACTATTTTTAAAAATTTATATACATAAATGTTTTCCCTGCATGTATGTACACCATAAACATGCCTGATGCCTATGGAGGCCAGAAGACTTAAAATAATTCCCTGAACTGGAGTTGCAGGTGGTTCTGAGGGAGCCCAGGCTAGAACTGAACCTGCGTCATCTGCAAGTGGCAATGACTCCAATCAAGTCTTTACACATTTTATACAAAATGATGCAAATGAAATATATAGCAGAGGAAAATGAATCATTATAAAAAACTGGTAATTTAAAATCTGGGAATAAACAAAAAGGAAAAAAAAGACATGAAAACCCAACATCTAAGAAAAGATAGATTATGAGCAAGAACAGAGAAGTATCCCTACGTGCTGACCGACTTTCAGAAGTCTCACATCAAGGTGAGTTTTTGCCTTAATTGGAGAAATAAAATTATTTTCTTGGGTAATGTTCTTCTGAAATTCTATAGCTTATATAAAGCAACATAACTTCCTATCAAAAAGTTCTATCTTGGACTGGATCCATGGCTGAGATGTTAAGAGTGCTTTCTGTTCTTCTGGGGAACCTGAATTTAGCTCACAGCACCCACCTAGGGAGGATCACAGCTACCTGCAACTCCAACTGCAGGGGATCTAACAATCTCTTCTGATCTCTGTGGGCATCTTCATACATACAGCAAACACAGACACTTAACGGAATAAAAAATAAATCTTTTTAAAAAGTAATAAAAAGGGGGGCTGGAGCTGGGCAGTGGTGGCGCACACCTTTAATCCCAGCACTTTAGAGGCAGAGGCAGGTGGATTTCTGAGTTCGAGGCCAGCCTGGTCTACAGAGTGAGTTCCAGGACAGCCGGAGCTATACAGAGAAACCCTGTCTCAAATAAATAAAAGGGGGGTGGGTGGGGCTGGAGAAATGGCTCAGTGGTTAAGAGAACTGACTGTTCTTCCAGAGGACCCTGGTTCAATTCCCAGCAACCACTTGGCAGCTCACAACTGTCTGTAACTCCAAGATCTGACAACCTCACACAAACATACAAGCAGGCAAAAACATACCAAGGTGAATAAAATAAAAGTAAATAATTTTTATTAAAATGTCATCTTCAGCACCATGCCTGTGTTGTTTTGGGCACTTAGTGATTTTCTTCCATATGCACTCAGACCTGGGCCACAAATTCAACACACAAAACTGGTGAACAAACACCCTGGCTGGGCACCTGAGACTCTTCAAACCACTCAGCAGTATCATTGCCTTCATCATGCAAACAGGCCTTCAATCCATCAAAAGCCCTAGAATCCCACCAGCAAAAGTAATGCCAATGAAGACAAATGGTACTTTTTGTGTATGAATATGTGGATACAAGTGCACAAGTGTTCTTATGTGTGTGTGCATGAGTGTAGAAGCAGAAGGTCAACACTGGGAGCACTAGCTAACTTCCTTAAATGTTCACCTTCTTTTCTTTTTCATTTTGAGCTAGTATTTCTCATTAAATACATAGCTCAAAGCTCAAATGACATTCATTTTTCAATGTGTATAGGTGTTTGCCCATATGCATATCTGTGTATAACCTGTGTGTCCGGTGCCCACCTGGTCATCGAACCTTCTGGAACTGGAGTTACAGACAGTTACAAGCCACAATCCCTGGGAGAGGGATTACAGAGGGTTATATGAGCTGCCATGAGGGCTCTAGGAATTCAACCCAGACCCCCTAGAAGAGCAGCCAGAGATGGTTGACTGCTGAAGCATCTCTCCAGCAAAAAATAAACAGATAAATAACATTTTAAATTGGATTTCATCACTACTGTGATGCACAGCCAAGATATTCATTTATCTGCATATTCTGTTGTCTATGGCTATACCACTAAAAGCACTTGATCGTAATTGAATTTTCTCACAAATGCACTGGCTGAGTGGAAGAAACAAACACTCTACTGGCCACACTTTAAAATTCACTTGCTGAAGGCTGGCCTGCACCTAAACCCTCACTCATCTGTCATTACTGTCTTGGGATGTAATTTAGGCTCATTTTCCAAATCTTCAAAATCTTTTCAAAGCTTCACTTTTTCCAGGTATTAATACACAACAGAGCATTAAGTTTTAAAATGTTTAACCCTAAGAGGGGATGAGTTTTATATCTTTTTAAAATGCAGTTTGGGCCATCCATTAGCCAAAGTGAGGTATTCTGCTGTTAGACTTGATAAATATGTGTCTTCTTCAGTAGGCAAACTGAGCTCTTGCTCAGAAGGCCAGTAAACTACTCCAGTGCCTCCTGACAGGGGCATTCTTGGCAAGGAGCACAGTGTAAGGCAGTGGGGGGGGGGGGGGGCAACACGCAACTGAGTAATTCCGGAAGGAAGAATTTCTTGCAGTCATTCATTCATGTGCATTGGTGTTCCACTTACATGGATGTCTATGTGAAGGTGTCAGATCTCCTGGAACTGGAGTTACAGACAGTTGTGAACTGCCACACAGGTGCTGGGAATTGAACTTGGGTAGGAATTGAACAATTTCTCTAGCCCCCTAAATATTTTTGGTCCCCCAGACAAAAATTTTTTTGTTCAGAGCTGAGGACTGAACCTAAGGCCTTTCTACCACTAAGTCAAATCCCCACCCTGGTTTTCTTACATTTTACACCAGCACCTTAACTGCTATCTCTTCAACACTGCACTGTCATTTGAAGACTATTTCAGTTGCCAAATTCTGTTAAGCATGTATGTTTGTTTGAAGGTCTGGTTGTTGCAATGAAAGAATTTCCACAGTACCAGTCAGTAATCAGCTTTAAATGTTTTTTAACTTGCTGGGCATGGTCACACACAGCTTCAATCCAAGCACTAAGGAGGCAGAGGCAGGCAGATCTCTGTGTGTTTGAGGTCAGCCCGGTCTAAATAGATAGACAATTCTGGTCCCAAGGCTACACAGAGACACCATCTCAATTTAAAAAAAAAAAAAAAACCTGGAAAAAAAGATTTACAATTAGTGTGTTTGTCTAAGTACATGGGTAGCCCTATGGAGGTCAGCAGGTAAGTAACCAACACTACTCAATCAGTTCTCTCCTTCCACACATGGATTTCAGGAATCAACCTCAGGTGGGCAGGCTTGGGGGCAAGCATCCTCACCCACTGAGCTGTCTCACTGAGCCAAGCTTTAAAACATTTAAACCATTAAGTAGCTCTATATAATTAAATTATCAAAGCCTTGAAGGCATATGATAGTTCAGCAGGTAAAGGCACTTGGCTGCTAAACCTAATACATATACACAAACAAATATTCAAAATTAAAATATTGCAAAACCTGCTTGCAAGGGAACAATTTTTCAGATTTCTTTCATTGTATTCTAAGGAATATAGTAAGAAGGAATTATGCTGCTTCCCCAAAACCAAATTATTTGTAGTAAAAGTATCTAGAGACAAAAACCAGTAAGAGATATAGATTTGAAAGGGGCTTATTAGAGGAAGTGGTTCACACAATTATTATGACTAAGAAGTCTCATCGGCTGTCTGCCAGGGAATGTCAGTAGCCTGACTTAGTTCAAGCCCAAATGCCCAGGAAGCTATGAAGCACTCAGCAAAAGAAAATTGTTCTAACTTTCAGAAAGACCAATTTATCTGCTCTGGTTGTCCTTGACAGGCCTCAACCTACTGGATAGTGTACACTTATACTGAGACAGCCCTTCCCTTACTCCAACCAGACTCAGACATTAATCTCCTCTGGAAACCTAACATAAATATCCTAACTAATGGGCAATCAGGACTTTTGATATTCACCACACCTAACATGATACAACTATCATACATAGGACTACAAATGTTCTAATCCCCTCCACATTATTCAGCTTTCTCGCCTATACACCCTTTGCTTTTGGAATACAGCGACTGAGGTATTCAGAATTCCGGCTTCCAGAATTTCAACATTCAAGATTTTACTCTTTCAAGATGATGGCTTTTGAGATTTTATGCTCCTAGGACTCCACCATTCACTAGTCATCTGGGAGTTCATCTTTCAGGATTATGTCTGACACCCTGTATCGAGTGCTTTCCACAATCCAAGCAGTCTCCCTTTTTTCCCAGATGAACACTCAAAGTCAGTGTTCCAACTGATTTGCTATTTCACAGTTAAATGGTAATCTCTTAACTGTAACAGTTCTTTAAATATCCATCTTAGAAGTTGGCTCAAGGGCTGGAGAGATGGCTCAGCAGTTAAGAGCATTGACTGTTCTCCTGAAGGTCCTGAGTTCAAATCCCAGCAACCACGTGACAGCTCACAACCATCCCTAACAAGATCTGACACCCTCTTCCAGAGTGTCTGAAGACAGCTACAGTGTACTTACATATAATAAACCTTAAAATAAATAAATAAATAAATAAAAAAGAAAGAAAGAAATTGGCTCAAACATATGAATACTAAAAGTACCAACAAGTTCAACCAGGAAAACACCATTTCCAGTTCCAATATCAAGCACTGAGGCATCCAATGGGATCCTGTGTTTCTGCATCCACCGTATTAGTCGGTTCATACTCTCTTCCCCAAACCTGTTAGAACACAATACAAAGAGCAGAGACAGCAAAAGTTACAACTACATTCCACTTAAGCTGTTTAGACCATAAGCTCACTTATGCCAGTTCTGAAAAGTGACAATAGCACTTCTCAGTATTTAAACTTTATCTTTATTGTTACTTAGGATGTTACACCTCTAAAAATGGAACACCCAAGATATGTGTATATTACACATATTTATGTATATACCCACATGTAATATAGAAGTATAATATATCTATAAACACATATTCTATCTATATCAACATTAATCCTTAAACATGGTGACCTAATAACTGCCTTTTTGGACATCAGCAAATGCTGGTTCTTACTTTCTAAAAAAATGACAACTATGGAACGAAAGCAACTTTCTAGCACTATGATCAATTTAAATCTGGGCCATTAAAAAAGAAAAGACGCAAAAAAAAAAAAAAAAAAAAGCAAGCCAGGCCGTGGTGGCGCACGCCTTTAATCCCAGCACTAGGGAGGCAGAGGCAGGCAGATTTCTGAGTTCCAGGCCAGCCTGGTCTACAAAGTGAGTTCCAGGACAGCCAGGGATATACAGAGAAACCCTGTCTCGAAAAAGAAAAAAAAAAGAAAAAGAAAAAAAGAAAAGAAAAGATGCATTTAAAAGCTGTAGGTGAAGCTGGATTCAGGCAGAAGCAGGTGGATCTCTGAGGATGGGACCAGCCTGATCTACAAGTGAGTACAGGACAGCCCAGGCTACACAGAAAAACCTTGTCTCAAAAAAATAAAATAAAAAATGAGAACAAAGCCGGGCGTGGTGGCACACGCCTTTAATCCCAGCACTCAGGAGGCAGAGGCAGGTAGATTTCTGAGTTCGAGGCCAGCCTGGTCTACAAAGTGAGTGCCAGGACAGCCAGGGCTATACAGAGAAACCCTGTCTCGAAAAACCAAAAAAAAAAAAAGAACAAGAACAGAGAGAGAGAGAGAAATTGATTTTAAAGCTGTCACAGAAGCCAGATTCAGCCCGAGCTTTTGAAGAACTCAAGGCTGCTCTGTTGTTTTAAGGTCCTGTGTTCACGCTCTCACACCCACACAAACAACTCCTCAGCTTAACTTACCAGATCTCTCCTGTATCCCCATATTCTTGGAATGTTCTCAGTTCTCTCTCATAAACAGCATCCCAACTACATAAACAATGAAATGTGAAGCAAGAATCTCAAATTAAACTGTCTTTTGTGGATTAAACAAATATTTCCAATGAAGTTCATGGCTCCTTACAACAGCCTTAAACATTATTAGTGTTATCAATAAGTGCATAGAGTGCATTTTTAAAAAACATACTTGGGTTAAAATAATTAAAATTATGGATAAGCAGGATGAATCATACAAGTACTTATCCTCATCTGATGACTACTCCTATATACATTTTATCTTAAATAAAAAAGGGGGCAATTGTCCAAAAATCTCTAGGTCTCAGTCCCAAGGCCTAAACCGAACTGCACTGAGTTTGTTACTCAAAGTTGGTCTTCTCTGTGCAGATTCAGGATTTTCTAATCAATAGGTCAATGGCTGGCTCACAATGAACGCAGCCAAGATAAAATGGGCTTAAAGTTAAGTGCTACAACAGTCTCTGTCTCTCCCTGTATTCTAGTTCTCCCACTAAATCTTCTCTTAATCCTTAAAACTGCAATCCCTTCCCACTATCATCTGCTTTCTCTTCCTATTTCATCTCTCAAATCCCTACTCCCTCCTCCAAAATTTCCTCTCATCTTAATGCCGAACCCCGCCCCCCCCCGCTCTCCTCTATATGCTTATCCATTAATTTCTGAGAATCATCTTTCTTTCCCCAGAACCCCTACCATCTATCTCCCTAGCTCCCAGTTTAGAGCATCTTCCATTTCGACCACCTCCGGCTCCGGGATCGCACAGCTCTGTGGGGACCTCCCTCGGGCCTTTGTATGGTTTGTTGCCCAACTCTCTCCTCCTTTTCCCTAAGCCAGATTCCAGACCCCTACACGGACTCCCCAAGGACCTCGCAGGGATTGCATCCCTTGAAAGAAGGTTGACCGCCCCCTGGGGAGTGCTTGCGATCTCGCCCCTTAAGCCACCACAGGTCGCCTCCACCCTCCTCCCTCAGGCCCCATTCAGGAGAGGGCGCCATCTCCTTCCGGGCCTCAGGCGCCCGCTCACCCTCCCCGCCACACTCACTGCTCTCGTGTCCCCAGCGCGGACGGGACGAAGTCATCCGCCGCGGAACTGCCCTCTGGAGATTGCGCGGGGACCACAGCACCGCTGTGGCCCTCAGCATCCGCGTTCATGTCGCTCTGCGCCTAGTGAGCTGTCGAGGCCACCATAGAGACCCGACTTGAGCAGAGGGGATGCGCGGGCCTGGCCTCTCTAGGCAATAGGAGGCTGTCTCTCTAATGCTCCAGACCAGACCTTGGGAGGCCAAGCACAGGGAAGAACCGAAGAACCGATTGCTGGCTAGAGAAGCCAAGATAGTCTTCCAGCCAACATCACATTTACCCCTTACTCTCTGCTCTCAAAGTGACCAAATCTGGGGACTGCTGTCTGTAAGCCATCGTTCAAAAAAAATACTGCACTTTGGAAAACAAGCTGCTAGAAACCACAAAAACGGTCTGAAACGCACATCACTCAGTCCAAATGCCTGTCATCTCTCTCTTTCAAGGCCTATCTGGAAAGTGGATAGGTCGGCCTCATTGCATTGCTGCCTTGCCGACCAAAAGACTAATTTCATTTGTGGCTAGAATTATGAAAAATGAATTTATATAACCGGCTGACCTTTTAAGAGCTAATGGCCAAAGAATTGAAAGCCTTCGGGCCACCCAGGGTACCATCACTAGCCATAGAATTATGATAAAATGAGTAGTCAAATACTAGGGCGCCTCAGAGCTTCTTGGTCTGTCTCCAGCGTCATCTAAGCCTGACCAAGTCTAAACCTCTGCATGCTTTAGTTTGTTCATGGTAGTTTGCTCAAAATAAAAAGCTACTTATTCTTCAAGCCTGAGTGAACCTGAGATGTCTTGTGCCTAATGGTCTGACTACAGCCATTATAGTTCTGCAAGACAATGCAAAAGGTCTCAGGTGCCAGGGGCCTAGCATCTTGTCTGTACTAGCCATGAAATACTCAGATAAGCATGGTTCAATGTCTCAGGCAAGGATCTCAGAGGCCCTTAGCAAGCTTCCTTTCAACAAGAACTTGTTTCCAGGGCTACGTTTCTGTTGACTTCGAAGACAGAAGCCCAGTAACAAGTCCCTTAAGGCAAATGGCAACACAGGTTGCCCTCCCAGTTCGAGCAGTTCGTCTGCTCCTATCCATGGTGTTCCAAGATCTTCTGGCAGTAAAGAATAAAGTAAAGGGCAGATGGAAATCCATGTACATAGTGATTAAAGAACTCAAGAAAGAGCGTAAGTAACCTTATTACAGAGCGCTAAAACCACCGGATACCATAGCCAATTAGTGCTGCCCTGGGCAAGTAGCTGTTTTGATCTTTTCTAGACTCAAGATGCTACAGAAAGCAAGCCTGAGTGTGACAGACTGGATCTTTAAAAGTTTTAGGTTTTAATTAAGAAGCATCCATGAAAGATAAGCCCATCTTCAGCCTCATGTCTTGCCAACACTTAAGATGTTTTTGCTCTGTGTGATGATAGCTATAAACAGTTGTCGGTATGAAGCCCTGGGGGGCGAGGGGAGGGGAGTAGAAACCAACATGGTTTATACCAAGTTTCTTCTCTGGCTCCAGGAAGGATTATTCTGGCTGCTTAGTGCTGAGGACTGTGGGGCACCACCTCTGATCACCCAGGGAAACAGGATTCTTGGCTGGGAGAGCGCTTCCACCTGGTAAGCTGCCTAGCACCAGGGAGAAGCAGAACTCTATGAGGGACACAGCCCCACCCACTGAGCACCAGTTGTGTGAGGCCACAGGCAGACTTGTAGAACCCGAGGTTGCCAGCCTCAGTTTTGTTTTGATTTGTTTTGCTGTTTCCTCTGGGCACAGTGTCCACCTGGAGCTCCTCTGGAACCATGCTTCCCAGAATCCTTAAGCACTTCCCATTTGACATTCCGAGGTCATAGGGCAGAGCTTTCCCTTTTCTGACCATGCAACACTCAGGACCAGAGAACACAGTTCTAGAGCAAGCTTCCTCTCTGCCCTCATCTCTTCCTTTTGCTTTGATGTGAGCTTTTGAAAGGGGACAGTGGGCACTCAGTCCTTGAGTTAGAACCCCCCCCCCATGTTTTAAAGCATCACTGTGGGCAAGTTCTTGAATTTCCCTAGGTCAGTCTGCGGACCCTCTATTATAACAAGCATAATAGTGGCACCTGTCACACAAGACACTCTGAGAATACGTATGAGATTAGTCCAGCCAAATACAACCTGTCTGACACGTGAGAAATGGTCAGTAAATATAAGTTCTGGCTCTGCAACTATAAAATGGGGTTTAAAAAGATGCTGCTGCAAAGAGATGTCAGGAACTGCAAGTGAACATACTGTATGTTTAAAGAGCTTCGACAGGGCATGGCATATAGTCAGGGTTCAGAAAATGTCAGCTCTTATCTTTACTACAGGTTGAGCATCTTTGCTTTAGTTGGCTTTCCTTGTGCTGTGATAAAATACTGACCAAAAGCATCTCATTGAGGATAGGGTCTATTTGGCATACAGATTCTACAGCTCATCACTGAGGAAAAACAAGGCAAGAACTCAAGCAGAGTCCATGGAGGAACACTCACTGCCTTGCTCCCCATGCCCTGCTCCTATAGTAGTAGTAGTAATAGTAGTAGTAGTAGTAATAGTAGTAGTAGTAGTAGTAGTAGTAGTAGTAGTAGAAGTAGTTACAATACACAATAAGCATATAATAAAATTTTTAAAGAGAGTCTGTCTAGATGGTGGTAGCTCATGCCTTTAATCCTAGCTCTACAGAGTGAGTTTTAGGGCAGCCAGGACTACACAGAGAAACTTTTGTCATGAAAACCTGAGAGACACACACTCACACACTCACACACACACACACACACACAGAGAGAGAGAGAGAGAGAGAAAGAGAGAGAGAGAGAGGTGGGTGTCTGGAGGCATGGGGAGGGGGCTGAGTTTTATTTCATTGAATTTAAGATAAAAAAGGAAATTTAGGCAGCTAGAAGCAAAAATTGGAGTTGGGGCTAGAGGTTAAATAGCCCCAACCCACGTGCCCAAGGATGGCACTGCCCAGAGTGAGTTGAACCCTCATACTTCAGCTAGAAATCAAGAAAATGTCCCACAATCATAGTCAGAGGCCAATCTGCTGAAGGCAGTTTCTCAGTTGATTCCTTTTCGCCCAGCTAAGTCCACGTTTGTGTTGAATTGACAAAAACCAACCAGCCAAATCAGCAACTCCAAAATCTAAACTCCAAATCACTCCAAACTCTGAGATACTTCAGGTTTTAGGTATACCAGGTAAAGGCCCCCTAGCACAGCTGTTCTCAGCCTTCCTAATGCTACCCCCCCATCCCCCCCACCCCCCCGTCCC